>BRYC01000304.1:4022-29564 GCA_030267985.1 Parmales sp. scaly parma | reverse complement strand
GCCGATAAATTCATCACCATTTCAATTAGAACGGCTTCCAAAATTCTGGGCGACGTCGGAGCACTCCATTTGACCTCGTAGCCGAAAGCTCGCTCAGCTACTCGCATTACTGAACTCGCTTGGCCCACCTTTGTAATTTTTTGGCGAGTTGTCGAGTCGACGAAAAACACCTACTAACATCATTAATATTATTCCACTCAATTTACCACGTTCCTTCTTCGCTCGGCGCAGGACGGCAGCTGGCGGGACGTCGACGGTGTCGTCGTTGAGGCGAGGCACGTCTTCGAGGAAAGGAGAGAACCTTTGCGAAGCGGCAGATTGACGATTTAATCACGACGTTGTCCCAGCGCAAAAAATAAGAGTCGGCGAATTTAGGGTTTTACCTCTCCGACCTCTACGGAGCGAGCGACGGGATCAGCAGGGCCATTGAGGGGAGCTGTATTCCCAGGGCTACGAGCGCTCCCAGGAGAAAGTTTAACTTAACGGATAATTTGAATAATTTTTCGTAAGGTTTTTTTTTTTCATTTTCTCCACCTTTTTTGGAGTTTAAGTCTATTTCATTTCCTTTCTTCGCAGCTCTGCAATGAGTTTAGCGCCACACCTTTACAACCCCATCCCCTCCAACGCTGATAAATCCTCTGTACGGCCGTTCGTTGCTTTTCAAATCCGTCACCGCAGCCCGATGACTGTTGTCCGCTCTTGCGACAACGTTGCCGTTCCCGCCACCCCTCCCTCCCCCCTCGCTCTCGACGCTGACAAACAGCCGTCCCCCCCTCCCGTAGCACCTGACCTGTTCCTGGTTCTTGACGTTGTTGCCGCTGTTCTCGTTCAAGCTTGGCCGGGAGACGACGAAGCACTTCTCTGGGTCCTGGAAGTCCCAAAAGTTTATGGAGCGATCAGTCCCCCCCGTAATTAGGTAGGATCGGCCGGTGTCGCTAATTCTTCCCATAATCGCTCGCGTGGATTGCAGTTTGCTGCTACTGCTGCTGCTACTGCTGCTGCTGAAACCAGACCCCAACCCCAACCCCAACCGCCCCTCGTCGACCCGTTCCAAAGCCTCCGGCTCGTCCATCCAGCGCTTCCCCCCCCCGCTCCAGTCCCTCCACCCCACCCGTCGAAAAGTTTGGTTCACCCGGCCCGTCTCAACGTTGTAAACCGTCGCATCGGCGAATCCGCTCGGGCTGGTCGCCGCGACGAGGTAAGGCTTGTAACCGTCTCCGAGCCCAGGGTCGAGCTCGGGCAGCTTGGTGTACACGGTCGCAAGGCGGTGCACGCTCGCGTCGTAGTCGCCGTTGTTGCTGTGTGTTGCACCCGTCGGGTTCACCTTCCAAACTGCAACCTTCCGGCCCATGAACCTAAGGTCAATTATGCTAATATACCCCAGCGAGCTCCCAGTCGCCACCCAGTTCCTGTCCGCCGACACCGCGAGGCTCTTCAGGTAGCCCATCTTGCTCTCCACCCCTCGGAACTGGAACGGCTCGGTCGCCGAGCGAAGGTCGATTCCGTGACTGATCCCGAGCTGCGTGGACGCGAGCAGCACAGACGCGCTGCTGCTGTTATAGTGGGCCAGCGAGAGGATTGGCCCCTCTCCTAGGCTGTAGGATTTTATCGTTGTTGATCCTCGGACGAGGCGGGAGCCGCTGCTGCCGCTGCAGCTATTGCCTGTGGAATTGGGGCGATTGTTGTCGCCTTCGGTTGCGCTTAGTAGCGTTTGAGGAGGGTAGCCTTGAGGGTAGCCTTGAGGGTAGTTGAACGAGCTCACGCCTGCACCAGCACCGGCACCGGTTCCGACCAATTCCCCGCTTGAGCCTACGCCTGCGCCAGCACCAACGCCTGCACCTGCGCCGGAATTGTTCTCCACCAGCCCCACCCTCCAAATGTGCACCGTGCCGTCGCTGCCTCCGCTGGCGATGCTGTGCGAGTTTTCAATTAGGCACATGTCGTTGACAGTGGTGGTGGTGGTAGAGCCACTCCCACTACCTTGCCCTTGCCCATGGCCACCGTAGGTAATCACCGGTCTGAGATTGTCCACCGTGTCCTCGAGTCCTTTCATCTCCCACACCTTGACCGTCCCATCGAGGCTGCTCGTGGCGAAGAAGGCGTTGTCGGGCGTGACCGCGAGGCGCGTGATGGAGCTCGTGTGCGGCGCGGTTTGGCCAAACGCGCTGTGGGAAGGGCCAAACGCGCCACATTCGATGCTTGGGCTGGACTGGGCGACGAGGTAGTCGACCTTTGGGGTCCAGTCTCGCGTGAACGCCCCGTGGTTCGCGTGGCTGGCGTGGTTTGGATTCATTCTCTGATGATGCTGTTGCTGCTGCTGCTGCTGCTGCTGCTGCTGTTGCTGCTGCTGCTGCTGCTGCTGCTGCTGCCCCACCCCCTGCCTTTCCCTTTCCGTTTCGTTGATCCCCAACCCCTCCCCATCCTCCTCCTCCTTCTCCCCCCCCCCGTAGGCGGAGGAGCCCTCCTCCTCCCCCTCCTTGGCCTCAACTTGCCCCTCGTGTAGGCTGTACGCCCCCCCCTCGCCGTTCCGCAGCGTCCCGAACCGGGGCCCGAGGGGGCTGCGCCGAGCGAAGCGGGGCGCATTTTACAATGAAACACGAGTGCACCGAGCGAGCAAAAATAGTTGAGTAGGTTAGTTCAGTAGTGGATGTAGTGGAAGTAGCCGTGCGCGCTCGCTTCGCTCGCTCACGGAACGTCCAAAGCCCGCAGCCGCCCCAGGAGCTTGTACAGCTCCACGGAGGTGGGCGGGCAGCAAACTGACTCGAGCCAGTTGCCGTTCAGCACGGCGCTTTGCTCGGAGATTCTGTCATTGTCGCTGCTGCTGCTGCCGCCCCCATCAACGCCATCACCGCCATTGTCACCGCCATCTCCTCCCCCATCAACTCTAATCCTCCAGCTCTTCCTCCCTCCTCCCCTCCCTCCCGTCTCCCGCATCCTCAGCAGGCCGTAGCCGTTCAGCACGCTCTGAATGTCCCGGTGCACGTGCTCCTGGGGGAAGGCTGTTCGCACCCCACCCACCACGAGCTCGCTGAACTTCTGGGAAGGGACGGACAGGGGGAAGGCGGCTGAGATGGGCGTGGCCATCGACTCGGCGTGAAGAGCGCTGTGGCTGTGGCTGTGGCTGTGGCCAACGCTAAAGCTCTCGTTGGCTTCTTTCTGCTGGCGCGAGTTGTGCCACGACTGCATCTTCGTCATCATGTGCCTCGAGGCCAATGAGAGGTAGGGTGTCATTTTGGCCAGTCGGTGTTGCTCTGTGTTTGGTATTGCGGTTGCGCTTGGTACGGGGGTTAAAGTTGTTGTTGATGAGGTTGAGGTTGCATCCGATACGTCGGATAAGCGTGGTGAGGCGATTGTGTCTATTTCCGCCTCCTCCTCCTCCTCTTCCTCCTCCGCATCCTCCTTTTCCTCCTCCTCCTTTTCCTCCTTTTCCTCCGCCTCCTGCCTGACCACGTCCATTCCTCTATTCAATCCTAGACCCAAATTCATCCCCTCAACGTTCACGCCCACAGCATCCAAAATATCTCCAAGCATTTTCGTTTCCAATTCCTGCGACTTTGACGACGCGGTGCTCTGCACGCTTGTCCCAGACTCGTAGATGTTGTTTCCCTTGTTACTGTTGCTGCTGCTATAAACAGGGTGCTGGTTGCTGGTGAATGGGAACCCCTCGCTTACGTAAATTCCCGTGTTGATGTTGGTATTGTTTTTGTCTTTTTTTTTGCTGTTTCGCTTCTCCTTCTCCTCTTCCCTCTCCTCCTTCCGCCGAGCCTCCCTCACTTTTTCGCTCAAACGCTCGAGCTCTCCTCTGTAGCCCTTGAGGCTAATCGGCAGCTCCAGGAACCCCTCCAGCGATTCTATCGAGCCGAACGCTTCTATTATTGCACCCTCGCCATCGCCATCGCCATCATCATCATCTATTATCAAAAACGGCCTCAGCACCGGCCCCAAGAACACCACGCTGTCCACGCTCCCAAGGCTCTCCCACGCTCTCACCATCATCCCAGCGGCACTCCTCCTGACCCACTTGCTTGGGTGGAGGAGCAGCGGCGCGTACTTCTCGCACAGCTCCAGCTGCTCATGAGTGGGTTGGTTAGGAGTGGTTAAGTTGCAGTCGCTTCACACTGCTCCGCTCGCCGCTCACTCACCTGCTTCGTTTTGCCCAGCAAGCCAAGCTCGATGAGCTCGCTCACCGCCGTGACGCTCGCGGCGACGACTCTCTGGTCCACGTCAACGAGGGCGTTCTCCAGGCACGGGACGACGAACATTTCCGTGTCGCGCCGCCCAATGAACGAGCAGACTCCGCTTGGGAGGTTCTCGCAGAAGCGGGTTCGGAGAGCAGCATTGGGGGAGGAGAGGAAGGTGATTATAATTGGGAGGATCACCGTTGGGATGTGGGAGGGGGTGAAGAACGTCGACAGTGACGGTAACGTGGCCAACAAAGCGAGTTTGTGCATAGGCGCTTCGACACCCCCCAAACCATTGCTGAACCCGCCACCCGAGCCACCCGAGCCACCCTTGGGTCGGTCAGGACTCAGGGCAAGCTGCAGAAAGTACGTCGAGATCCTCTTCCTCAGTTTGTCCAGCGCGTCCGTGTACGGGCTAGTGGGAAGCTTGAACGGCATGTTTTTCTTTGTCTCCTTCTCATCCTCGGACGCCTCCTCCTTCTCGTTGTCGTCATACATACTGACGCACCTCGTGGCCTGCATGACGTCCAAGAAGCGCTTTGCGACAATGCCCAGGTCTCCCAGCACCCCGGCAAAGGCAATGCGGACCACGTCTCCGTTCTCCTCCGCGAAGTCGTCGTCGTCGTCCCTTTCGCCGCTGATTTCCTTTCCCAAGCACTCGTCAATGACTTTGAAGATGTACTATGGTTATGTTTGTTTTGTTATGTATGTTTTGTTGTGTTAAGTTTTTGGGTGTGTGTTAGAGGATTGTGGGCAACATGTTGAAGCACTTCACTTCACTTCACTTCACATCAACTCACCTTCTCAAAGACGTCAAAATCTCCAACTCCAACAACTTCGACCTCCTTCAAAACCTCCACCAGACTCCTGATCCCCCTCGCCCTAACCGTGCTGACCGGGTCGTCGAGCAGGCCGCACACGTACGGGACGATGCGGGAGAGAATCAAGGAGGGGGGGAGAAGGGGAAGAAGCCGGGAGATCAGCTGCGCCGAGTCAAACGATACGATATGTTAGTAATGTTGTAGCACGCCTCCCTGCAATCGCTCTCGCTCACCCGCAGAGTGAGGAGCTTCGTAGTGGGGAGGTGGCAATAGGGAACGGTCGTTAGAAGCAAGTGGAGGAGTAACGTTAGGGGAGGGTATTTGACTGGTTGGGGGGGGAGGGGGGGGAGGGATTGGAATTTTGGGATGGTGGTTGGGGGATTTTTAAGTTGGTGTGGAGGCTGCGGTTCATCAAGCTTGCCGTTGTCATCGCCACCCTCATTATCAGACTTGAGTCTTTCCAAAATCATTTTCGTCTCAGCTAGCAGCGCCGAGAGACTCTCGTCGCTGTACTCGACCTCCTCGACCAGTTCGCTCTCCTCAACGGCGTTGTTGGCGCCACCATTGTAGCCGCAGACATTCTTGAAAAACTTGTCTCCCTCGACATCTTCAACCGCATTCTCGGTGAGACACCTCACCGCCTCGCCGTAGTTGCTCGCAATGAGAGCTATGCGGGCGTCGGGGGAGTAAACGTTAAATCGGAGCTTCGAGAGAAGAGGGAACAAAAAGTTCGAGAAGGATTTGGGGAGGACGGGGGGGGAGATGGTGTTGTTATTGTTGTTTGTGGTTGTGGTTGCCAGCCTCGTGAGGTACTCGCCGGCGGTCTTCCGCTTCGACGGGTCGAGGGAGAGCATGTGCCTGCAGGCTGAGCGGACGGAGGAGTCGCTGATTTTATTTAATTTTTTGAATAGGTTCGTTCCCTCGTCTTTGTCTTTTTTTGCGCTGTTTTTCTCCTCCGCCTCCGCCTCGGCCTCGGCCTCAGCCTTCTCCTCCCCCCCCTCTCGGATGTAGACCATCAAACCGGCCAGGTCGACAGTAGGCTCGCCGTTCAAGTACGTTTCTATGATCGTACACCCAGCAGAGAATATATCCATGGCGGGGGTAAGGGGGGCATTCGCATTCGCATTTTGCGCATTCGCATTTCCATTATTTTCGTTAGCGGTGGGGTCGTAGAACCGCTCTGGGGCCAGGTAGCACTTTTTTATGGAGCTCAACGTGTGCCCCGCCAACGTGGAAGGAGTGTGAAAGAAGAAGTTGAAGCTGGTTGGGTCGTTGGAGGGAATTTTCGTCGGCTTGAAGGATGCAAAGTCGGTGATCATCACCCAGCCCCAGCTGGTTATCATGACGTTCTCGGCCTTGATGTCACCGTGGCAGACGCCAACCCCGTGCATCGACTTCAAGGCGGAGAGGATCTGGAACATTATCCAGCTCTTCTCGACGTCGGTGAGGAAAGGACGGGTGACTAGCCGGTCGGAGAGGGAGGAGAGAAAGTTCTGCCGGACGAGGTAAATCGGTTGGAAGTAGCTGGGGCCGCCTTTGGCCTTTTTCGAGCTTGTTGACGAGGGGTCAAGAGTGGTTTTCTGGGAAGGGAAGTACATTTGGTAGGGGAGCACGTTGGGGTGGTTCTTGAAGAGGTTCGTCTGTTCTTTGTCGTCGCGGCCAGACAGAATGCGGTAGATTTCATTGAGCTTTCGCTGTGGTGCGGTGCGGTGCGGTGCGGTGCGGTGCGGTGCGGTGCGGTGCGGTGTGGTGTGGTGTGTGTGTGGTAACCTGGTTAACATGCACTAGAAAGAAATAGAAATAGAAATAGAAATAGAAACAAATCAAAACAAGAAACAAAAACTAACTCACCTCTTCTTCGCGTATTGTGCTGCGGTTACTGGGGAGGGGATCAGACGAAGCACTGAGACTGTTTTCGTTGGTGGATTCTAACCTTTCAGGTGAATTGGTTGTCGCATTGTGACGAACACGATTTACATACACCTTCAGAACGACGTTCGGTCCATCGGAGGACTTGCAAGAATACGTCTTGGTGAACCGACCATTACCGACACGCTCCTCAACGGTGAGTTGGGGAAGGTCCACTGAAAGATGCGAGAGAGGGTCAAGTGTTGAATTTGATGATGGGGCTTGACCCATTTTCTATCACTCACTCGATTTGAGTGTGGTCGTATGGTGTAGTTGTTCAAACGAAGTGAAAGAAGGGTTCTATGTGAATCAGAATGTGAAATTTTTTGCGAGAATTATTTTGGAGAATTTTGTCAAAGTGAAATATCTTTTTGAAGACAGTTGTAGACAGGCTTAAAAATTTACTCTAAACTTGACCAATAGCCCTCAATTTACTTTATCGCCTGTGAAAACCGGTAATCTTAAAATGGCGGAAGATGATGGCGTACCTCTCTCCCATGGCTGGTTTGCTTTCAAAGCTGATGATGGTGATGAATATTATTTCAACAATGAGACTCAAGAGACTGTGTGGGACCTTCCCGAGAAAGTTGAGGATCCTCGCACGAAACCCAAAGCTGAGGAGGTGCCGAAGCAGTCCCAGCCTTCAATCGAGGCAAAAAAGGATGCACACAAACCCATCAGACACAGTGATGCAGACGAGGAGCTGGAGCAGAGACGAATCTCTGCCAAGCAAAAGTCCGAGAGGCAAATAAAGGTTCAGGAGCAAGCAAAGAAGGATCAGGAGCTAAAGCTGGTCCAGCAGCAGCGGCACCTCGAGCAGCTGAAGATTGAGGAGGCGGAGGAACAAGCAGCACACCTAGATGCACCTAAAATTGCCAATCCAGTTTCCAGCTCAACACCCACACCCACCCAATTCTCGGCTGACATGGAGATGCCAACTGACGAGGCCGTTATTGAGAAGATGTACCAAGCGGTGCTTGAGAACCTCATGATGCCTGCGAGCACAATCCAGAAGCTGTCCGAAACGGAATCCAAGGAGAAGAAGTGGAAGATGATTACGATGCATGGGAAGCAGCTGGCAGACGTGTCAATCCAGCAACTAGTGAACTGGAACGAGAAGGACCAGTTCATGCTGGATTCCCTCGTCCAAGCCAACAAGCAATTGAGGCCGCCCTCCCACGATTTGATGCAGAAGATAAGGTCGTCCCTCCGCCAGCCAACCAAGACTTGGTTTCAAACTTTTTTGCAGAACAACGGAGGTGAACGAGCGAGCGAGCGAGTGTGACTATAATACTAAACTAACCATGTATCCATATCATGCGCCCGCTTCGCTCGGCGCCACAGTTAACACGCTAATCCAAAGCCTCTCCATCCGCACCAACCGAACACCCATGTCGCACCTTGACGCCGTCGTGACCCTCCAGCTATTAGAGTGTTTCAAGTTCTTGATGAAGGATTCTTACGGAATGGAAAAGGTGAGCGAGCGAGCCTTGTTGAAGACTCGAGCGATACATCCCGCGAAATGGTATTTCTGCGTCCACTACTAAACGCTTCCCCCCTGCTCCATTAAAAATGCGCCTCCTCGCTTCGATCGACGAAGATCATCGCAACGCCTACTGCTATTCTTTCGATCGTTTTGTGCTTGGATTTCACCTGGGAAAGGGTGTGCCTTTCCGTGTTGGAAATTATTTCAGTCGTCTGCTTTTCTAGTGACGAAGGACAAAAGAAGGTGGCGGATTCGCTGGACGTGCTGTGGCGAAAGCAGCTCCAGTCACCGTGGGTAGGCTGCGTGACCGCCATAGAAAAAAAGTCAATTTCGGTGAAAGGTGAGCGAGTTAAGCGAGCGAACATTTTGGAAGACGAGCATTGGTGTGCGTGCACATGACCCTGGTCAGCAGAGAACAATTGCTTTGCACAAAAAGATGTGGCCTGACCAAATCTGCACTTTATCCAATTTTGAGCGTCTAAAACCTTCATACGTTGGAGATACGGCCGATTCAGTGGTTCTCTTTTTCTGCCTTTTTTTTCATTCTCGCGATGAATTGCGCGAAATGGCTACATTCTCTACTGAGCTAACCCACTCCCACTTAAATCTCTTGACCGCTCTCGTTTCGCTCGTATTTCATTAATAATGCGCACAATCTCGCTTCGCTCGGCGCAGTTGAGCTCATGACGTTCATGAACGTGCTGATCAACAACGGTGACCTGGACGACCGTGTGAAAATTCGCAACTCGTTGAACTCGCTCGGTCTGATTGAGACAATCAACGAGGTGATTAGAATCGGGCCTCAGGAGGAGCTCAAGGATGACACTGTGCGCATGTCACAGATAGAGAGTAGTATGTTGGACGAGGAGAACCGCGTCGCGGACCCATTTGGAAGAAAGGTGAGTGTGAGCGTACACGCGCACGCGCCACACATAACAAAACTAACCTCTTACCTTTCCATTCAGATCGCACCCCATCTAGGAGTCATGGCGGGGCCCGGTTTCTTCGTCCAGTTCGCAGAGAAGAAGGGGGGATTTTTGTCAAACGTCGGCAAAAAGAAAGAAATCGAGGTGGTCGAGTATTGGTTCGGCCTTTCCGACGATTCCGTCCAGTGGTACAAGTATAAGGAGGGCACGTTCACGAGTCAGAAGCCAGAGGGGAAGATCAAGCTGATTGACATCATTGACATTAGGTGAGTGAGTGAGTGAGTGAGTGAGTGAGTGAGTGAGTGAGTGAGTGAGTGAGTGAGTGAGTGAGTGAGTGAGTGAGTGAGTGAGTGAGTGAGTGAGTGAGTGAGTGAGTGAGTGAGTGAGCGAAAGTACGAGCCAGCGAATGAGCGAAAGTACGAGCCAGCGAATGAGCGAAAGTACGAGCCAGCGAATGAGCGAAAGTACGAGCCAGCGAATGAGCGAAAGTACGAGCCAAGAGTGAGCAAGCGAGCGAAAGTACGAGTGAGCGAGTGAGCGAGCGAGCAAAAGTACGAGCGTCTACTAATAATAACATCATTTCTCCCCGCTCGGTGCAGGAACGACACTATAAATTCCGATTTGAGAAACTACAGCGATTGCACTCTGTTCGGGTTGGACATTGTGTGCGAGAACAAAGTTTACGGGATCGGTTTGAAAAGCGAGGAGGCTCGAGTGAGGTGGTGTATGGCTTTCAGCATTGCATGGGATTACGTTAGGGTTAAGCACGGAGGTGAGCGAAAAATTCAAATAACTCGCGATGAAACAACAAAAACTGACCACAATATTCATTTATTTGCACAGATTGGAACAAAACAGCCCACCGCACGCGATCCAGCACAGTGCTTGACTCGGATGAGTACGACAGCAAGGCCAAGTCATTGGAGAAGCAAGCTGAGGTGTACGAAATCGTCATGCAGAGTGACAAGGAGCAAACAACCATGGTGCGCTAGCAACACCACACACTAGTGCTCGCGACCTACTAAACTAACCCACTCGGCTCATAAAAATGCGCCTCGCTTCGCTCGGCGCCGTTGCAGAAGACAATTCACCGAATCAACTCTACGAACTACACCGAAATGAGCGAGTACGTGCAGTCCACTCTCGAGAATGACAACAAGAGCGACAAGCTTCTACACCTAATGCACCAGGTGAGAAATACGAGAATGCGAGCCA
Organism: Parmales sp. scaly parma; assembly: GCA_030267985.1. NCBI lineage: Eukaryota > Bolidophyceae > Parmales > Parmales sp. scaly parma. The sequence continues at coordinate 19,027 of BRYC01000304.1, read as the reverse complement.
ACCAATTACATTTCGTTTGTTTTGCTCACTCGCTCCCCCCTGCTCCATTAAAAATTTGCACAATCTCGCTTCGCTCGGCGCAGCTCGCGCTGATGCCAACTTCGGGTGAGACCGGGGACGACGCGTGGAAACTTCTTTTGGACTGCTGCGCCGAAATCAGAGGCTTAAAAAAATCCGACATTAAAGTCAACGGCGGCTACAAGATCCCCTACGACCAGCTTGAGAAACTCATCAAGAAGCAGCAGAACGTCAACGAGAGCGGCGCTCGCTTGAAGGAGCTGGAGAGCAACTTGGAGGTGAGTGAGTGAAGCTTGAGAAAGATGATTATACGAGCCACTAATAAATTAACCCACCAATCAATTTACTTCGCACCTTCTTCTTATCGCTCGCTCGGCGCAGCGAAAAGATGCCGAGGTGAAGAAGCTGCAGGGGCGCGATATCACCGAGGACCCCCAGTTCTTAACCTACAAGTCGGCCATGGAGAAGAAAATTAAGAAAGAGAAGGAATTGTTTGCGAAGGAAAAGGAAGTGCTCGGCTCGGAGAAGGAAGCGCTCGACTCAAAAGTGAAAGAAGTTAGCGCTAATCTAGACATGGAACGCGAGCTATTCTTGGAGGAGAAGAAGAAGTTGAGGGAGGAAATGGACAAGTGGCAGGAAATGAGCGCGAACAAGGAGGTGAGCGAGCGAACGAGCCGCATCCACATTCACTTTCACATTTACATGCACAGGCAGTCCACTAATAAACTTACATTTATTCACTCGGCGCAGGTCAACGAGAGGATTGTGGAAAAAATTGTTGAAGTTGAGAAGATTGTAGAGGTGGAGAAGATCATTGAGGTTGAGAAGAAAGAAAATGAGAAGGAAAAGGAGAAGGAGAAGGAGACGGAAAATGTGATGGCCGCTGTTGACCCTCCAGCAGTTGTTGTGGACGACAAAAAGACCCAGGAGCTCGAGGCAATAGTGCATGAGTGCAGGAGTGAAATCGAGAGTTTGAAAAAGCAGGTCGAAGAGGCGAAAAAAAAAGCCGCCGCCGAGCTTCCTCCCTCATCGGTACTACTTGCGACTGCTGCACCCACACCCACATCCGCACCCACACAACAATCGACAAGGAAGCTCAAGGACGACCCCAAGTTCAGCAAATACTTCAAGATGCTGAAGATGGGCTTACCCGTCGGGGCGGCCGTCAACAAGGGTGTTCAGGATGGCCTTGACGCGAACGAACTTCAGGATGTTCTATCGAAAGATCCAGAGAGTGATGTTGCGTGTGAGGGGGGTGGTGTGCCACTGCCCCTGCCCTTGCCTCCCGCACCCACCACAATTAAACTGAAGGACGACCCCCAATACAGCAAATACTTTAAGATGCTGAAGATGGGCTTACCCGTCGGGGCGGCCGTCAACAAGGCAGTTCAGGATGGCCTTGACGCGGGTTTGATGCAGAGCGTCCTAACGAAAGATCCAGAGAGCGAAATTGTGGGGACTGGGGAGCCACCACCACCAGCCGCAGCCGCGGCCGCACCTCCAGCAGCAATGATTATTGCCAAGGATCACCCCAAATTCTCGAAATACTTCAAGATGCTGAAGATGGGTTTACCCGTCGGAGCAGCCGTTAACAAAGGAGTTCAGGATGGACTTGACGCGAGCGAGCTGCAGGAGATGCTGTCAAAAGATCCTGAATCTGAAATTGAAGATCCCGCTTCAGCAAAACTGACAGCCGCAACCGCAACATCCACAAACACCACCACCGCACCATCTCCAATCCCAAGCGGTCCCCAAACATCCCACCGCCCAGCATCTATAACGATCCAAGACCTCGGCCTTGTCCCAAAACCTAAAATAGTCCCCACGAAGAAGGTGAGCGAGCCAAAAATATATACATAATTTTTATTCCACTCAATTTCTCACCCATTTCCATAGATGAAATCTCTCTTCTGGAGCAAGGTTCAGCCAAAGTCGCTTGCCGGCACGGTGTTCATGGCGATGGCTCAGAACGAAGCCAACTCGGCGAAACTAGACTTGTTCGAGCTTGAGAATGACTTCTTCGATCCGGCGAAGGAGAAGTCGGGGGGGGGGGGCGGAGAGGGAGGGGGAGGCGAGGCCCAGACCAAGGCAGCGGCAAAACCAGCAGGTGAGCGAGCGAAGCAAGCGAGCTTTGATGAAGACTCGAGCGATGAATCCCTCGAACTATCCCTCGAACTAACCCACTCAACCCTTTTGACGCTCATTTTTGCTCTTGCTCGACGCAGCTCCGAAGCGCATCGTTCTGGTCGACCCGAAACGAAATCAAAATGTGTCCATCGCGCTGGCGAGGTTCAAGTGCAGCAACGAGGAATTCAGAAAGAAGATCATCAGGTGAGCGAGCTGAGCTGGGGAGGTTGTGACAGAGTGTGTGACAGAAGAGTGCGAGGCGACTACTAACCCACTCCCAAACCACTCTTGCTCTCGTACTTCGTTAAAAATGCGCCTCACCTTCTTCGCTCGGCGCCGGCGCAGCTTCGACATGGATATAATTAACAGCGACAACATAAGCAAACTGCTGATCATGATCCCCGAGGACGAGGAAATTGGTGTGATTGGTGATTTTGACGGTGACAAATCCATGTTGGGCAAAGTTGAGCAGTGGATGTGCGAGATGATTCGGATTCCGAGGCTTAAGATACGCCTTGACTGCTGCAACGTCATGCTGCAGTTCGAAGAGGTTTTGGGCTTGCTCCAGAAGAAAGTAGACGTGGTCATTGCAGCGGCTGGCCAAGTGAAGAGCAGCAAGAACTTACTGGCGGTTTTGGAAATTGTCATGACGGTTGGCAACCATATGAACGGAGGAAGCACCAAGGGACAGGCGCACGGATTCAAGCTTGACGTGTTGAGCAAGCTGACCAACGTGAAAGCCAACGACAGAAAGAAGGGGAATTTAATGAACTTCATTGTGAAGCAGGTGAGTGAGTGAGTGAGTGAGTGAGTGAGTGAGTGAGTGAGTGAGTGAGTGAGTGAGTGAGTGAGTGAGTGAGTGAGTGAGTGAGTGAGTGAGTGAGTGAGTGAGTGAGTGAGTGAGTGAGTGAGTCAGGGAGTGAGTGAGTCAGGGAGTCAGGGAGTCAGGGAGTCAGGGAGTCAGGGAGTCAGGGAGTCAGGGAGTCAGGGAGTCAGGGAGTCAGGGAGTCAGGGAGTCAGGGAGTCAGGGAGTCAGGGAGTCAGGGATTCAGGGAGTCAGGGAGGGAGGGAGGGAGGGAGGGAGCGAGCGAGCGAGCGAACCGAATTTGCGAGCCACTACCAAACTAATCCATGTGCGTTGCGCTCACTCTGCGTAGATCTCGCAGCACAAGAAGATGCTGCTAGAGTTTCCAAGTGAAATGAAGAGCGTGGTAGACTGCAGGTGAGCGAGTAAAGCGATTCTTGAGGAAGCGAACTGAATTAACATGACATTGCCTTTATCGCTCGGCATAATGCAGCTTGGTTGACCTGAACCAGATCGACACGGACCACAAAATGATGATGAGCGGGATGAAGAAGGTGCGGATGGAGTTCGATCGGATTGAACCATCCATGGAGGGCGCGGGAACGGACGTCGGTGAATCAAATTCGTTCTTCCTGAAAAAAGTTGAGCCGTTCTTGCTCAAGGCGGAAGCGAGCTGCGAGGTGTTCGGCGGGAAACTGGACACGATGAAGGCTGGTATAATTGAGAATTGCGGCATGTTCGGGGACAGCATGGAGAAGTGGAGGTGAGCGGAAGAAGCGAGCGAGACTTTTGATAGACGAGAAATATATTTTGCCACAACTAAACTAATTTTTTTTCTTCGTTGGCTCGCTCGCCTCCCCCCTGATCCATTAAAAATGCGCCTCGCTTCGCTCGGTGCAGCGCTCAAAAGGCACAGACGTTCTTCAACAACTTGGCCTTGTTCCTGAACAACTTCTCGAAAGCCAAGGTAGAAAACGATCAGATTGTTGAGCAGGCAGAGCGAGAAGCGACGAGGTTGAAGGCAAATAAAGCGAGGGGAGACAAAGGGCAGGGGGGAGCTGGAGGAAATGGAGGAACACCCGGCGAGGAGAAGAAGGATTTGTTCTCTGCCTTCAAGGCGGCGCAAGGAGGAACGTCTGCAGACATTGTTGGCGAAATGCAAATGAGGCTGGCAAAGAGGAGGGCGGCAGGTGGTGGCGGGGGTGGGCTTGTCGGCCTTCCTTAATATAGGAACATATGCTATGTGAAAAATAAGGCAAGTGAACTGAATTCGAGATCAAAATTTATGCCTTGTTAGCAAATCAAATTGATTTCTTCTTCCCCTTCCCCTTCCCCTTCCCATTCCCCTTCCCCTTCTCGTTTTGATTTCCACCTGGTCGGGGTGATTTGGATTGGGAGATGGGCTGGGGATAGGAAGGAGAGGATAACGGAGGCTACGTCGTAGCCGCCGTTGTACACACACTCGCCGAGCAGTCTAATTGTGTGGGCGTGGGCTGGGGTATTATTGGTTGGAAAATATGCTCGGATGTCGTAAATCTGTTTCGGGAAGGTCACAAAGTCTCGCTTGTAGACGATGTGGAGAATGAGGTTGAGGATGGGGGTGAGGGAAGTGAGTTGGTACTCTCGGCAGGGGGTGATTCTAACCGTGTGGTCTTCGTTGGCCGAAACAATGTAGTTGGAATCGGCCGTGATGGTGAGCTGCATGGTGTCGTATTCCTGCTCGAACGTGTGCTTGAGCTCGAAAGTCTCAGCATCCCATATCTTCATCGTGGTGTCTTGACCGGCACTCACAAGAACACGCCCGTTGGGGGAGTATGAGACGCTAAGGACGGGAGAGGTGTGAGCCTGGTCGATGCTCTTCACCAAGCTTCCATCGGCAGGGTTCCAAAATTTGATGGATTCATCTTCACTTCCCGAGCAAAGGAGTTTGCAGTCGGGAGAGAACGAGAGGGAATTGACGTTGCTGGTGTGGCCCTCCAACGTGTGCGCTAAGATGGCATTTCCCTCTTTGAAGCTGTAGAGGTTGATGAGATTGTCGAAGCCTCCAGTAGCCAGCTGCTTGCCGTCGGGGGAGAAGCACACTGCAAGAATCCAATCCGTGTGATCCTCTAGCACTTGCACTCTCGCCCACTCGCCACCCTCCCCAGGAGGCTCCGACCAAATCATCACCTTCCGATCCCATCCACCAGAAGCAAAGTGGGAGCCTGATGGAGAGACGGTAACGCAATAAACATCACCATCGTGTCCCACCAAGGTCTGGACCAACTCGAGGGAAGGGCTGAATACCTTCAAGCCGTTACCCCCAGGACCGTCATAGCCACAAGCTACAAGTCCCGAGCCATCCATAAGATAGCAAAGACCATAGACAATTCTTTCAAAAACATTGTCAGCTCGATATTCTACCTTATTGGAGCTGGTCGAGTGGATGATGATTGACCCCCTCTCACTACCTGATGCCACATGACCGTTACTCCCAACAGCCACGCTATATACAGGATCATTATGCCCGTGGAGGAGCTGTTCATCATCCATCTTTATAGAAAAAAATGAGATTGGACAGGGAGGTGAGACGAGGGGCTGCTGGGATGAGGGGGTGTATTTCTGGGCTAGTGGGAGAAAAGAGTCGTAAGCTTATAGCCTATAGAGCTGTACTAAAACCTTACATTACTTTCATGAGCTGAGATCATAAAATTGTTCAAGGAAATGCTCCTTCAGACCGTGCCCCAAATACCAGCTCCATTAACCCAATTCTCCTACCTTGCCCCAGCAACTCACCTATCCCCCTCTCACCCTTCTCGTTTGAAACGTTTCACGAGCATTGCTTATATCTTCCATGAGCACCACAAGTGGCTCAAGAAGCGTGATTGGCCCGCGGTACAAGGAGCCATTCATGACTCAGGTCGGGATGCTCATTTATTAGTAGATTTGCTAATGAGAAAGTACAAGGAGAGAGATGAGGATGGACGGCTGCCACATCATTGGATGGCAGCGAAAGCTCAGACACACACACATACTCTTGCCTATGTGGGCGTGTATTCGATTGGCTTCAATCTACAGGCCCTCACCACACGAGACAAGGAAGGCGAAACTCCCATCGACATTGCCCATAGGAGTGGAGCCTGTGCTGAGATCATCGGCTTGCTCTCCCTCACTCCCGAGTTTGTACGCACCATTGGCTTATTGGAGGGAGGAGATGGTTTTGTGGATCAGATCACGATCGTGGGCATACTGCCACAAGTTCATCGATGAGCACGATGACGAGTTGGTGCGTGAAGTGCTCAAATTCAAACAATTCTGAACTTCTCAATCAGATTGCTTGCAATAGCCGGCTATACAGCGAGTCCCTCGTGTTTCTTGCTCTTCGAATGATCCATCGGCACCCTCTTTCCCTCCTAGAAACTGAGAAATTCTACTCGCCTCTTCAGATGGCTGAGTACCCCCAATTCAATGCGTGCAGTGAGATCCGAATCGTCCTCCGCCTCACCCCCAAGTACATCTCCTCCACCCCCTTCCCCACCCTCCTCCTCCAATCCCTCCCCACCAAACACCACGAAATCTACGTCTCCTACAACACCGTCTGCCAGTTCATCAAGCACATGAAGTACGACAAGGCTGAGTTGGTCGAGGTTGAGGCCGTGCTGAAGCCGGCTCGCAAGTGGGTCGTCTGCAGCTCCCTCCCCGCCAAACCGTGCGCACGGTGCAAGAACACGTTCTACTGCTCCCTCCCTTGCCAGAAGTCGGCGTGGAAGAAGCACAAGAAGACGTGCAAGGCGCCGACGGGGGTGGCGGCGACCTCTTCCTCCCTCCGCGCCCTCCACAAGGGCGTTTCCCTTCTGAATATGTGCATACAGAGGTCTGGGGCTGGGGATGGGCCAACGAGTGTGGTACTGGAGTTCATAACATTAAACGGTTCCTATTGTAAAAAGAAAGCAGATAGATAGCTTCTTTAACTTTATTATTGCAGATTTGTACATCACTGTTGTTGTTGTGTTGTCATTGTTGTTGTTGCAGTTGAAACAATTGAATTCTCTGTGAGTTTAGCAAATTCATTTCCTGGTCGTTGGTCAAAGATGTTTTCACACTTCCCGCAGGTTCCCCCCTAGCCGTCCCTGAATCATAGTTCCTGAAAAAGTTCGATGGATTGTGTGCTTCGCCCTTGTCCCCTCCCTCGCTCACTCTCCTGTACTCCATCCCCGTCATCTTCGGATTAAATTCCTCCCCCGCGACGCCTTTCCCTCTTATGGCGTCCTCGTCCTTCTGAAAAAAGTCAACTGGGCTGATCGGCCTTCCGTTCTCGTCGGAGCCCCTCCCCCTCATAGCCTGGTGGGAGAAAAATTCGGCGGGGGGGCTCGCCCTCCCCCCCCGCTTGTCCAGTTCCATGCTCAACAGCTTGTCCACCTCGATAATAGCAGGGGGTATCGGCGGCGGCATCCCGCCTCTCGTGGGGCTAACGATCTGCATTCCAACGTTCTGGCTGCTCAACGCGCTCACCCTCTTCTTCAGGCTGACCTTGAAGTCCCAGCTTGCCGGGTCGAACTTGCCACTATTCTTATTTTTATTTATATTGAAGTTTCGGATCTTCTGCGCAGGTTGCAGCTGGTTGTAAATGTCATTGCTCTTGGCCGCCCTAACAAACTCCTTGGGGATGCTGATCCGAGCTGTCGAGGAGCTCCATTCATCTTTCGCGACGCCTATGTTCCGGGGCTGTGTGTCGAGGTGAAGGAGGTCGCTCTGAATAAAAGAGTCAGCAGCACTACTGCTGAGCAGCATGTTCAGACTGTCATTAGTATTATTGAGAGTGGCAAAGTTGCTATTGGAGTTGCTTGAGAATATTTTCTTGTTGTTGTTGTTGTTTTTCCTTTTTACTGGTCCTGTTTTTGCTTTTCTTTTTACACTAGAAATAGAAAAACCCGAGCTGGAATTTTCCATGTCCATGTCCATGTCCATGTCCATGTCCATGTCCATGTCCATGTCCATATCCATGATGACCTTCGGCTGGAAAAATATCCCCCTGCCAGCGCTGTCGAAAGTGTTGCTGCTAGCCCCGCCAACACTGGTCGTTTCCGGCGTTTCGCTTACGCTTACGCTAACGAACCCCCGATCCAAGTCGAAGCTGTCGATGCTGCTGCCCTCAACCCTCGTCTCAATTTCGACGACCGACGACTCGGCTTCAGTTTCAGATTCAGTTTCGATACTCTCACTCTCCTGGTCAAAACCCAACCCGCCAAGCATGAGCTTGACCTTGTACACATCATTATAGTCGAACTCTCCATCCCCACTACTATTGTCAGTGACGCTCTCGATCAAGCTCCTAACACTACTCGCATCGAGCCTGGGCAGCGCCCTGGTAACCGCCAGCCCCCTCATGCTTGCCTTATCCTTGAGAATTTGCCTCGCCCTCGCCCTCGCCTTCAGCATCTCCCTCCCAACAGCCTGGACGCTCAGGCTGGTCAGCCACGTGAACGCCTCGGCCTTCATGGCCGCGTACCGGAGCTGCTTCCGCCACTGGGTGAGGCCAAGGTTGATCAGCCACTTGTGGGCCTCGTGCTTCTTCATCCACTTGGACAGGTAGGTGGCGAGGTGTTTTTGGCCTATCGCTTCGAGTTCAGCTTGTGTTTCTGTGTGTGTCGTGTGTCGTGTGTCGCGTGTCGTGTGGGGATTGTGGGGTGAAAAATGTGTAAGATGAGGTTAGAGTTTAGGATGTTTTTTTTAGTCCAACATTTTCACTCACCCAAAGACTCAATCTGCTTCTGCAACGCCCTCTGCGCCTGGTTCCTAACCCTCGCCCCAACAACTTCCTGGAGCTGCCACTGTCCAACGGCCCTGCTCCCCATGTCTCTCAACTTCCCATGAACGCTCTCCCTGTAGAGCGCGTAGCTCGCCCACTCGTACAGAACATTCAAGCAAGTTGCCTGATTGTTTTTTGAATGCCTCAACACCTTCTGTCCAACCTCCCACAGTCCCCTGAACGCCTCCGCCCTCGTCTCGTGCTCCCTCTTCGCCCTCTCTCCCCGAAGCCTGAGGTGCCTAGCCGCAAGATACTTAACGTCCTGAAGAAACTTCATCTCGAGCGCCCTGTCCTGGAGCCACTGAGCCGTGGACGCCCGGGAGGACAACCAGGCGAAGCACCGGAGGGCGGCTGACTGTTCTGACACGTACCTGACCCCGCCCCACTTCATCTCGAATGAGTCGGAGAGAGTTTCGGTGTGAGTCACGCGGAGGTGCTCGCCCTTGTGGGGCTGGTGGGGGACCATGGTCAAGGCCATCGTTTGCTTGTTTGTGTAAATTGTGGAGCGGGACGTGGTGGTTTTTGGGGACTGGGTGGTGTATGTGTTGAGGGTTGATGTGGATGTGGATGTGGATGTGGATGTGGGTGTGGGTGTGGGTGTGGATGTGGATGTGGATTTGGAATTGGAATTGGATTTGGAGTTTTTGAGCCCAAACTGGGCGAGAGGAATCTTGCTTTCGTCCAACGTGGGCAGGGCCGGAGCTTGGATGTGGGAGTGGAGGGCGGGGTGGGGGGTGGGGGGTTGAGAATCCCTGTGCTTATTAAATGAGATGATGTTGTTGTTGCTGTTGTTGTTGCTGTTGTTGTTGGGAGATTCTAATTCGTCGACATCGTCATCGTCATCATAGTAGTCAGGAGGGGTAAGTGTGGAGGGGGGGAGGGCGGTTGGTGTTGGTGTTGATGTATCCGAATGTGAATGTGGGGCTTCCTGGATTTCAATTATGGTGGAGCGGAAGTTGACCATTTTTGAGGGGGGTTGGACTAAACTTTTGCAACGATCGAGGGATGTGGGGTGTTTGAGGGGTGAATTAAAATATCCCGATGATAGTGGTTGGTATGGGGGGGTAATTTCGTGGAGCCATAGACCTTTTTCTAATGTGAGTTACTGGAGTTATGCAGATTTTCGAAGTTAACAATCTCGACACTTAAACAATTCGAGCCCACAAATTTTTGTTCTGATTAAATAAATCACTTATACAACTCCTCTCAACACTTAACATGGGCGGCAAGAACTCTAAAGGCAAATGCACCTCTAAGGAATCATCAACAAAAGCTCTGGACAAGATGGCGTTGCAACCGGTTGATGTCCCTATTGGAAGTGTTGTGAAAACCCTCTATGGAACCGGAACTGTCGCGCAGTTTAGAACATCAGACTGCATGTACGTCGTGGTTATCAGCAAGGACTCGTGGGTGCTGGCCTACGATAACGAAATAACTTGCTATTTGCAGGCACATGACCTCACAGTTCTGAGCTCACCGGCAAAAACTGAACAGGTCGAAGTCGTGGTCGAGGCTGAGCTGAGCACGACCAACAAGGACGCGAAATTTATCAAGGGGGAGACCGTGTTAACAATATACGGCGTCGGAGAGGTGCTCGAGGTCAGGAAGAACGACTACGTTGTCCGGCTGAGGAAGTGGAAGCTCGCCTACGACTCCTTGCCAACGCTATTTCTGGCCGAAGACGCACTCAAGAAAGAGCCAAAGCTGCAGAGCGAGATTAGGGGCGGAGACGAGTGCATCTCTGCGTATGGGAGGGGAATCTGCTTAAGCAACTTGGACAACAAGCTCATCATCGAAAGCGATAAGAACACCTGGGAATTAGCGTACGGCCAACTTCCGCGCTTCTTCATGCCAGAGACTGAATGCAAAAAGGTAATAGAAACCACCTACGGCATCGCAAGCGTCGAGAAGGTGGAAAACGAGGACAAGGTGAAGTGCGTGCCGGTCGGTTGGAAACTGGCATACGAACAGAGACCGACATACTTTTTGAATATGGAAAGTGTCAGGTGTTAAAGTGTGTTGAAGTAAGTAAAAGAAGAAGGAGCAAAGAGAGAGAGAGAGAGAGAGAGAGAGAGAGAGAGAGAGAAAGAGAAAGGCGTAGGAAAAAATTGTGTAAAATGGGGGTTTGAAATTCTCTCCCTCTTCCAATTTACTTCCAACTACAAACAAACAAAGGAACGCCACAATCGCAAGCTGCACGTCGCTACCCCAGCAAGCCGCCAGAACCAGCACCATCGTCGAATATCCCGTCAGGGCATCAGTTGGGCCGCCCAAAGTCTGAGAGCCTTGTTGAAAATAGTTCAATTTGGATTAAAACTCAAAAGAGAGTTCGAAAATATGCAGCGCTGACAAGGAAACTTCACGAAAAAGGTTTCTGTATGTTACGGTGAGTTACAATCCAGCTGTAACCTTATCATAACTTTTGAATAAAAAATTCACTTTTCGACACATCGACAATCATTGTAAAATTTGTAAATTTCTGCCTGCTGACTGGGAAGACATTATCTCCTTCAACAAACCTAAAATGAAAATCACATGCTTACTCACTATGCTGGCAACATCAACCGCCTTTACTTTAGTACCCCAGACAAGGACATCGAGCAGGTAAGCGAATCTGTATCTAGAGTCAGATTCTACAGCGACAAGCAACGGCCCCAGCAAGACTCCAATTCGCTCACCCCTCTCCTTCCTCCCCACCACTTACACCCAACCTCCGTCCTCAACCCAAAAAAATGTCACTATTCCCTCCTCTTTCTGTTCCGAATTTCCTTTTGTCTTTTTTTATTTGGATTTGGATTTGGATTTGCTAACTCATCTCGACTCCTCTCAAACCAACTCGTCTTGTCTCCATCTTCATCTTCGTCTTCAACCCAGCCTCTCGGCAAAGCCAGCCAAGGCCGCTCCCAAAACGATCTCCAAGATGATTTTTGACATGGACCTGTTCAAGGACAAGTCAACTCAGAACGACTATGGTGCTCGTGGAGCCAAGAAAATTACCTTGGGAAAGATTCAGGCCGGCAAGTCGTACGTTCCCTCGGGGCTTACCGCCGCGCAGTTTGATGCCAAGCGCAAGGCCGACAAGGCGAAGAAGGACGCTGGTTACAAGCGCAACGTCGCCAAGGCTGGCGTCTTTGAGGACTACACCGCGTTCTACACCAAGGTGAGAAAATCTCCACCATCCACCATATCATCCACCAACTAACGCAAATACAATGCACAATGCGCAATACACAACACACAACACACAACACACAACACACAACACACAGCGTGGAACGGACACCAACTCGGACTGGAAGAAATCCGTCACCCTCGGACACAGGATGGCCAAGACCAAGTACGATTATGGAGCTGACAGTTCCAAATATGCCAAGACCTTCGAGTCTTCCGTTTCCGGCAAGAGGCAGGTCGGGAAGAAGGCCACGGCTGGCGCTGCGGCCACTGGGGCGAATTCTGATAAGAAGCCTGGACAGTGGTGGAAGAAGTAAAGCAAATCTGGGCACTGGGGAAACAAAAAATTCATGTGAATATGTAGGAGAGGAGGGTTAAAAAGAGCATCATTCAAAACCAATTCAACCCAACTTGTTTGTTACCTATTAATAAATTATTCTTCTATATTATTCTTCAAAAGTCAACTGATCTAAGTCAACTGGGAAAATAAGTAACTAGCCTCTGCCACGAAGTCTATAAAGTGGGTGCAGTCTAGATTTGTTTCGATGAGTAAATTTGCCCTCTTCAATTCTCCTTTCTGTATGAAATAATCGGCCAACTCGATCAATACCACCTCCCCCTGAGCCTCGTTTATTCTTTCTTTGAGAATTACATTCCTCCAATTTCCTTCCTGCGGCGAGATAAATTTATGGTTAGTTTATTTTGAGATTTTTTGGTGTGTGGATTTACTTTTGGCTGTTGTGAGCGGAGTGTTGTGTGTGTATCGGGGGTGCGGGGATGAGGGGGGAGACACCCCCACCCCCACCCCCACCTCCGCCCCTTCCGCCCCTTCCGCTGCGCTCGGCTTGATGGACACAGCTCCTCCCTACCTTAACCCTCGCTCGCAGCATGGTCTCACCTCTTGCCACCTCCCCTCGTCCCAAGGCCCGCTGCACCCCCCCTCTCCCACAACCTCGCTCTTCTTCCCCAAGTAGATTCCGCTATCGTTGGGGAAATTTTGCCCAACAGTCTCAACCATAAAGGCCCGCCCTTGATTGTGACTCCCCCCAACCTCGATCAACCTCGCTAGCAAGTTTGAGTATTCTTCCTTCACATCGGCGATCCTCTCGGCGCTACCCATAATCCCCGACCCGTGGACATTATTGAAGTTGTGGTGGTGGCCCGCGTTGTACAAGACAGTGTCAAACTGCGCCGAGCGAAGCGAAGCAGGGGGGGGAGCGAGTGAGCAAAACGAATGTAATTAAATTGAGAGGAATAACATAATCATAATTCATAATCTCGCTTTCTTCGCTCACTCGCTCACCGCGTTTTGCAACCCCCCAACTGTGCTCAAACTTATACTAAGTGTGTTCCTAACCGCCTCGGCCTCTACAGTTAATTCGTTGAAGGGGGGAAAGGAGTAGCCGTAGATTTGCGTGATTGTTATCTCCCTGTCAAACTGGGGGTGGTTCAGTAGCAGAGTTGGCGATATGAGAGCGAGGTTCGAGTTGGTTTCGGGGACTTTTTTCGTAAAGAAATGAGAGCTTATTCTTTGATCCTCAATATCCCCGCCATTTTCCACATCATAGGTGAGCTTCAAATCGCCACTGAAAAGCGTGTACTCCAGACCCTCCAATAGCTCGTCGGAAAGACCGGAGAGCAGCGCGCAGAGCACGCTTTGCTGCCCCATTTGTATCATCACCGAGTCACCCACTAGCAAAACATTGTGTGCCGAGCCAGAGGAAATCGACACTTTGGACAGCTCCTTGAGCTGCTCGAACCGCTCCTCTGCGATCTTGTCAGTTTGTGGTTTATTTTTGCACTTGGTAAAGCTTGGCAGGTTCCAGAAGGAAGACTTATCGCCCTTCCTCATGAAAATGTCGTCCTCTGCATGAAGCAACGTCCCATGGCATGGTGTGTGCTCGCAAATTGTCCTGATGAATGACGCGAAGTTGAAGTTGCTACAGATTCCCCCCTTAATAACTGGATTATTTAGGTTGGGGGGGATACTCTGCCCAAATCTATGAATTTGAGCGGAAACGAAGAGAAGGAACACCAATGCACAGAAAATAATTGGTTTTTTGTGTATGTTAAGAATCATGCGGATGGGCAGACGCTAACAGTCCAGTATGCTCAAACTTTGGTTTTGTATCATTATATTTTGTCTCCAGCAGGTTCAGTTTTCAGTTTTCAGTCTTAAAAAATAAAATCTTTTTTTTCGATTTAAAAAGCTTGTCGTAACTTATTCGTAGTAACACACACATGACGGCCACTATCAAGCCTGAAGATGAGTCTGAGTCTATCAAGCCTGAAGATGAGTCAGAAGAAGTCGTCGCACCAATAACCCCACAGATTTCACTCCATGCAAAAGATAAAGCTGAGTTCGAAGGAAAACCTGGACTCCTCAGGTCGTTCATTTTGGAGACAGCGGGATATTCTTTCATATGTGCAATAATCCCTGTGATCGTAATCTTCCTCCGATACATTTGCCAGTCGTCTTTCCAAGTAGATGCTCTCTCCAACACTCCTGTGTTTGCTGTGCCACTAGAGCTTCGAAACATTACAGTGCTAGGACTCTCCGCTGTTAACCCGGCCATCAACTTCTTTGGAGACGGACTGGGCGAGCTTAGCAGCGGGATGAAAGCCTGGTTGATAATTGCAGGTATTATTGGAAATGCTGACAAACTTGCCTTCTATCTAATTCAAAGCTGGTTTATTTTTCGTCCAACAAAGTTCGGAAAAATTATTACTTCTTTGTGCGGGTGCGGATGCTGGGCATTCTTGGGGTATTGCTACTGCGCAAACTTTAGTTCGCTCTTCGAAGAGGGAGAGAACACTGAGACAGCAATTCAACGCCGAGTCCTGGCATACTCAGTGTCAGTGATTGTACAGCCTCTAATTTCTGTGATAGCATACTGCTTATCAGAAAAAAAGGGACCAAGGCGCCCGTTCAGGTGCTATCTGATCTTCCTGACTTATAATCTGGGGTGAGCGAGCGAAGCGAGCGAGCTTTGACCGTAATTTTGAGTGGCTGAAGAGGTTGTGTGGTGGAGTTGGGGTGATTCAGTGCTTCGCCTTTGGCGTGAAGATGGCATATATTGCCCTTGAACAACCCCT
>BRYC01000301.1:12406-28177 GCA_030267985.1 Parmales sp. scaly parma | reverse complement strand
TTATGGTGTTTATTTTAGTGATTTCATGACAAATCCAAATCGTTTGGCGACAACAGATTGAGGCCTGTAATGACGCAATTCCGTGTTCTTCATGAATGATAATGTTAGTGCCTATCAGCTGTAGCACAATGATCGACTTGGTGATGTTTATTTGTAATCGTGCGGTGTTAATATGGAGCTGTGGGTCTATTTGTTAAGGCTGCCCAAAAATCAGGGGCTATTAAGGCCTGTAGTGACGCAATTCCGTGTTCTACATGAATGATAATGCTAGTGCCTATCAGATGTAGCACAATGATCGACTCGGTGATGTTTATTTGTTATTATGTGATGTTAATACGGAGCTGTGGGTCTATTTGTTAAGGCTGGCAAAAATCAGGAAATGCCATTGAGGCCTGTAGTGCCGCAATTCCGTGTTCTACATGAATGATAATGCTAGAGCCTATCAGCTGTAGCACAATGATCGACTACGTGATGTTTATTTGTTATCTTTCGATGTTAATACGGAGTTGTGGTTCTATTTCTTGAGGCTGCAAAAATCGGGAGCTTCTTTCGGTCACCTTGGAATATATCCTCCCACCCCAATATGGGGGGCTCATCTAAAAGTACAAATCTCAAAGCATTGCTCTTCGCTTTTGCTTCGTTTCTGATCTTCTCGATTGTGCAGCTGCTGTTTGGACTTAGAGCAAACTCGCAGGCAATGGTAGGGGACTCAATCACAATGATTTTGGACGCTTTCACCTACCTGGGGAACGGCTTGGCTGAATTCTCCAAAGCCAAAGGAAAGGCCAATACACAAACCCAAACACCCACCACCACTCCAAACCGCTCCTCCAAAACTCTCCTCTACCTGGAGTGTGTTGGACCTTCGTTCTCGGTGATCACACTCATGGCAGTCACAATTTACATCTTGAATGAGGCACTGGGAACGCTAGCCGCCGAGAAGGCCGCGAGGGCGGACGGTGTTGTGCTGGATGACGAGACTGACGTGAAAATAATGCTTCTGTTCGCGTCGCTGAATCTAGGCATAGATGTCGTGAATGTATTTGTGTTCAAGCGAAATAAAGATTCTGAATCGGCGGACTCAGCGGCGGCGGAAGGCGATACAGTAAATTTTGAGGAGAGCGCTAATAATGATGAGGATGAGACCAACGGTACTGGCACACCAGCAACAACCAACATGAACATGTGCTCGGCGTACACACACATTTTCGCAGACACGCTGCGGTCGATAGCCGTGCTGGTGGCGGCGCTGGTGTCCATGATTACTGGGGCCAGCGGGGAGTACTGCGACGCCATTGCGGCTATCATCGTGAGTGTCATAATAGGTTGCTCGGCGGTGCCTCTCATCGCCGGGCTGCTAAAGCTGTGGTTCGGGCAAGGCGAAGAATCGGATTTGTGCGGAAAGGGAGAGGAAGATAGGGTGATTTTGTTGAAAATAAGGGAGGAGGATCAAGGGAATAGTAGTAGTGGAAGTGGGGGAGGTGGTGACATCGAAATGGAACAGCTTTAGACTTAATTTTTATTTTTCCAAGAACAAGAACTCTCGCCAAACTTTCTCCGACATCTTCTTTCATCTTTCCAAAAATTCTCGAACACTTTCTCCAACGCTCGACCGCCGCCTCGGCCTGTTCTCGCCGCTAAGCCCCCCCGCATTCAGTTGACGGAGGTGGGCGTCCGGAATGAACTCGTCGCCGACTGATGCTATAAATTTTGGAGTGAACCACGCCGGTTCTGTTCGCACCCAAACCGCCCAGTTATCGCGCATATACTCTATCACCTCATCCTTGATGCTCTCCGTGAAGCTGCTGTGGTTGTCAAAGACGGTGAGCATCTTCGCCTCGGGATCGTCGCTCTTCCTGAACGAGTCGATGATGAACTGCCAGCCCGTTATTGTTGATGTGAACGTGTGGTAGAATTCTGACTTCGTTGCGACCAGGAAAGCCACCGCGCACGCTAACCACGTGATCGCAAGAATGATGAACACCGAGTTCAACATGTCAGGGTCTATTTTGTTCTCCAGCATACTCCTCCTGTAAAAGTACAGCGAAACGAAGGGGTAGCACTGACTCACCATCGTCTGGAACGAGAATAATGCCCCGCCACATATTTTCGGGCCTCGGAGGTGCAGCATGCCTGCACGCAGGGGGAGTGGTTAGAATGTGATGAAATCGCTTCTCTTTGCCCCAAAGCGCTTACTCACCTGTGTAATCCACAAGTATCTTAAATAAGGTGTGCATTACAAACGCCATCGAATACTTTAGCCCGCCCTCGAGACCAGCAACCCAAAGGACGTAATCTCTCCTCCCGACCTTGTAAAGATGGTAAAGCGCTAGCTCAATGAAGATTACACCGAACGTTAGCCTCTCGCTCACTGAGAGGAGCAGAGCGGTGCCAATGGTGCGGCTGAGGTTGTGTAGACTGGCAAGCAGAATCAACAAAACGAACGTGATTCCGCGTTCCGTGTTGCTGTCCTTGATGTAGCCGTAGAAAAGCGGCACTTCCTTCCTGTTTGCAACTGACACGTCCATGTCAAATGAAATCATGGCGCTCGCAAAACCTGTCGTCAAGGTGCTGATCAAAATCGAAATCAAGAAAAACACCGTCTTTTCCGGCGAGTTGATGAACATGTAGGCCTGGAGAAGACCTCCGGGTATGCTCTCTAGTGCTAGCTCTACCCCTTTCCCAGTAGCCATTTCAAAAAGAGGGTTGAAAGTTGTATCTTTGTCGTCATGGCCAGTTGCCACCCTGTACGCGTCCACTCCAGGTTTTAAACAAGTGACAATGAAAACAAATTCTCGCAGTTTTACACCCTTGCTCTTCTTTTTGTTCTGCGCGTACGCCATCAGAAGCTGTGCAGCAAGAGACGACCCAATCATGGCGATCAGTGAGTTCGCTCCTGACGTGTTGCCGCTCACTTGGTAATTGTTGATTACCCTCATGTCAGTGATCATATCTGCAATTGAGAGAAGAGCGCCCAAGGTCACGCGTTTTGCGAGCCCCATGTTGGACGACGCGAGAAGGTGCTGCGCGTGAGTGGGCAAAACGAATTGAGTGGAATTTGTTAGAATTGACAACAAGTGTGATTTACCAAAAGCACACACACACACACCTTTGCCACTGCCGTCATGATTGAGCCGAAGACAGGGGAGTGATCGAAGAGGGGTTGCAGAGTTGTGTTGGCAAGCCGCCACGCGTCCACGGCTACAGCAAACTCCTTGTTTGCTAGGAGGTGCTTCCGGAAGGATTTGCCCAGACGAGCAGCTTCTTCCTCGGTGAGGTCTTGGAGAGGAGATATATCGCTATTTTGAGATGGATACACCCAGGCCTTGTTGATCTTGAACGATGCAGCATTGGTGAGAACGTTCGCGAGAAGGATCTCAACGTTTGGGCAAATTGCGAGGATGGGGGCGAGGAAGGCAGTCTCAGCGAAAATCCTTCGGACAAGTGATTCATTGCTTTGGAGGTTTTTGCTTCTGAGCTCCAACAGTTCGTTGGACACTTTCTTCCAAGCAGTGCTGTTGCTGGTGCTGGTGTCGGTGTCGGTGTCGGTGTAGTTGCTCACTTCCATGCAATTGATCTCAGCATGAAGAGTCCTTCGATGAAGTTTCAGCTCCGCAATCTGAGCCCCCCATCGCTCTTCTGCAAGCTGCAGTTCATTCTTGTGCTCTTCATCACGCCTCATCAGTTCATTTTTACGAGTCAAGTCTCGGTCCGCTTGGCCGGCAATGTGGGTCACAAGAAGCTCGTTCAGGGTGATATTTTGTTCTCGTAGTTGAGCCAACTCCTCAAAGATCCGATTTGTCATAGGCAATTCATCACCTATCATCATTTTTCTTTCTTGAAATTCTATATATAGCGTCACTAAGCACTGTCTTTGTTGCAACCTCGCGAGTGTGTTGCAACTCCTATTAACACTAAAATACACAAAACCAGGTTCAAGGTTCAAGATACAATGATAAGGGAAAAATAAATTATTTCCAAATTTTTGTCATCTTTAACATAAAGTAGTAACAGTCGCTATGCAAGTCTCACCTCTACCACCTTTACGAGACTTCCCCCCTGCACCTCCCCATGTCCAACTTTGCAACTTCCCAAAATGGGCACAACGTGAAGATATTTTTGTCCCTCTGCTTATTAGATTCCCCCTCTTCACGCTTCTCTTGGAGGAGCTTCTTGAGAACTCAAACAAAACACTGAATATAAAAACTACTACAACCTCACTGGAGTCCCTCGCGGAATCTGATATTCGGCACATTTCCAAGTCATGGTCAGCTTACGTCCTAAAAAAAAAGTCTGTTCCATTGATTGTTTCCGCCTTCCTCCTCAACTACCCCTCGATGACTCAGCTCAACAACGAGTTCCCCTTCACTGAGAGCCTCTTGGCAGATATAGCAGCGTCGCAATTTACCATCTCCAACAATTATGGTCTGAAGGCGCGGGTTTATGGAGGTGAGTCTCACGCAGTCCTCGCTTGCTTTGATGAAGACGAGAACACGAGCCACTACTAAACTAACATTATTCCACTCAATTCTTATTCGTTTGGCAACTTCTTCGCTCGGCGCAGGGGCGCTCCTGTCAGTGTTGGACGCCCTTTCTGATACCTATATGATCAGCGTTTTTTGGAAAGAGGAGGCAACTCGGAGCGTTGCACATGGATTACTGGCCTGCCTATCGACGAACCTGGCCTGCCAGTCCTTGATAACTTACCTACAACACAAGCATGAAGGAGTTGTTGGATTGGCGAGGGAACTTGTTTTCGTTTTTAGCTTCATAAAACCAGGTGTTGACGCCTATAGAGTTGCCAATTTCAAGGAACAAGGAGAGGAGCCGCTGAGTGCCATGACGGTCCTTACAGTATCAAAAGGGATTGAATTGGCTACCGAAGGTGAGCGAGCGAAGCGAGCGAGCCTTTGGTTATAAGGCTACACTAAGCTAACCCACCAATTCAATTTCGTTTTGCTCTATCGCTGCACTCGTCTTTCATTAAAATGTCGCCTCGCTTCGCTCGGCGCAGCTGTGACCGGGACGCTTCTACAGATCTTTGCTCTAGTGCTGACCCCGGTGAAGACCCCTGCGATGATAGTTTCCACTTGCACGAGCCTGTTGACGACGGCGTTTACAAGTGCGACGCTCGCCTACGACTTGGACCTGGACCCCGAAAGGCGCAAGAACCAACCCCTTTTTTATGGCTACGTTCCGCCTTCCGCGACAGCCAGGTTCTCTCTTTTCCTGACTCTAGTGTCGCTCAGTTTCTTCCACTGCCTCTCGCGAGCAACGTCGCTGGTGCTCGTTGCCATCGTTTTCGGGAAGCGGTACGCAGTTTTTTTGTATGTGGGAGAGGTGGGGTTGTTCTTCAGGTGAGTTGCGAGCGAAGCGAGCCAGTCACAACTTGTATGGTGTTGTTAAATGCGAGTGCGTTGCTGTCTCGCTTTCACATCGCACGCAAGCCTCACCTAACCCAATCATGGCACAGCTACAAGCTGCTTCGGGGAGACCTGCGATACTGGCCAAATGTGGCGGACAGCATCTCGGGAATTGTTAGCGTAGTTGCTCGACTGCTTGTCAAGGTAATTGTGGACTTCACGTGCTGCGCACACTACCGCCACCCATTCGAATTTGGCGGGTTCTTCTTCGCCTTCTCAGTTTTGCTGAGCCAGGCAATGTGCTTCGTTGCGACGGCGTTGTACGTGCAGAGGATGGATGCGGACGACGCAAGCACGATTCCGCGAGAGTCCTTGTGGGTTGTCACGATTGTGTCATTTTTGGGATGGTTTGTGAGTGTGTTGCTGTTCTTCCGGTTCTCCGAGAACAAGTACCGCAAAACCTTCTTCAACTTGCAAACCGCGAAGCAGTACGCGACGGCCCTCTTCAGGGAGAGTCAAGAGGACGCGGTAAAAGCTGATGCATGCTTTGACAATCACAAGTCGTTCACGCTGGAGGCAAAAGATGAAATTGTGGTCTGGGTGGGGGAGAATTGGAGCAGGTGGATGAGGGAGCAGGAGCCCTGGTTCGTCCATCTCCGTAGAATGATCCCAGTAGACTATCTCCCAAAGAAAGTTGTTGAGAGAAGTTTTAAAGATGAGCGAAGGCAGAGTTTTTCTGCCCAGTTTGTGGGGGGGAACGGGTTGGATTTTGTCGAGGACGACGAGGACGATGAAAGTTTAATGTAAAATGAAAAGCATTTTTACTCGACTATTTTCCTACAACCTATCACCACCTTCTCCTTTTTTTCATTGTTCGTTGTTTAGATATTTTAGATGATCCCAGGAATCAATATGCTCCCATGGGGGGGGCCAAGAATGCTGTCGTTGGCAGTGGCAATGTGCTCGGCCAGAGTCATCCCCTGGATCCCCTCTCCAAGCATCGCTCCGAAGATACCCAGCATAGCTGCCCTGCCCTGGTTCAGCTCCATGTCCAGCTTGAACTTGAGCTGCTCTCCCTCCAAGGTCTGTCCAAGGTATCCGGTGCTGCAAAAAGAGAGTGGAATAATGTTAGTTGGCAGTGATCAATTTATCTCTTTGCTGGTGCATCGTGCTGCCAAATTATTGTAGCCTTCAAATTCGCTAGCTCACTCACGACACTCACCCATAGTCGCCCGAATAATTGTTGGCTGGCCAGATTGCCACCTCCATAAAACCAGCCACCAACAAAATCTGGAACAAGCCGGCGGCTGGGACGGCGAAGAGCCCCTTGAAGCCGTCAGGAATGTCGTGGAAGGCAATGCCCTGGGAAGGGGAGATCATACCGGGCAGCTCAATTCCGGCATTGTGGATGAGATTCCCAACAACCGCCACCATTGCAATTCTCCCATGCTTCCTCTCGACAGCACGGCGGCGTTCAAATTTCTCCGGCGCATCCCTGATCAGGTTGAGCGGATCGAACAAACCAAGAGGGGCAGTGACACCAATATCCAGCTCATTCGCGTTTAGGATTGTGGGGGAGGACACGACGAGTGGGGCAGGAGGGAGGAAGGCCGAAACGCTGCCCAGGAGTGTGAAAATGATGATTGGCTGCATTCTGTGGAGAGTTGTGAGAGTGAGCAAAAGTAAAACAACAAAAAATATCCTTTTGGTTTTGAGATGTACTATAATAAGCGTAATAAACCCAACCAGTGTGACTCCATTGCCTTCCAAAAGGTTAATAACACAACAAAACGGGGATAACTCACCTGTATCAGAGGTTTTTTGGTTGTGAGAAATTTACTTCAAAACGTCAAAAGTGCAAAGTGCAACAAACTACAAACACCACGTGAACACTGCAAGGTTTTGAGTTTATAAATTGGAAATTTCACATCCAACTGAGCTAAATGTGGTCAATTTCCCCTCTCCTCATCATCTGCATTGTTGCCATGCCAAGGCCCACATTAACATTTATGCATCAATCTTTTCGTTCCACTGCTCAGAAAACTTCTGGGGACGATTCACTCCCACTCCCCAGAGGCTTGTTCGACGAGAAGAATGCGAGGTTTGACTGCGTCTTGGCCCGCGGGCCCAAACTATACTCTTCGTCCTTCTCGGACATGCAGAATTTTGATGACAATTCCACTCCAATAGACTCCTCCCCCCCCCTCCCCTTCCAAGCAGCAGACGAGAACGACGATCAACAAACTAAATCTACTGCTGGAACAGCTCTCCCAGCTCCAACCATTTTCTCTCCTGATGGGCTCCCTCACCCTGCCATTCACCTCCCCCCTGGCGAGACGATTGAGTCTTCCGAGGACAATGTCCAAGGTGTCCTCCAAGCGTGCCGCGAGGAAATAGCCTCGCTCTTTGGTTACCTCGCCGAGAACCGCGGCGTTGGGATAACTGGTGGGTTCGACTATGTTGACATGGATGGTCCCGTCGTAGTGATTGAGCTCAAAGGGAGGTTCTGGCACGAGCGGACGATGGTTCTTGCTCGGGTGAAGAACTACGTGCTGCATAGGATCCCCGAGATCATTGATGTGGTCGTTGAGGATGTTGCGTCTCTGTCGAACGAAGCAAATGACGATGCGGTCTAGACAATCTCCTCATAATAAATATAAATAGTAGTCTAGTTTTTCCTTTAGAATAGTTCCAAGTTCTCCAACAACAATGCCTCCAGCTCAGTCTCTCCCAACTCGCCAACCAGCTCGCTCAACTTAAACATCCACGCATCGAGCTCCTCCATCCTCGTCTTGTTCTTCTCTTGAGACAAGTGCGTCTTGGACTCGAAGATCCCCTTGCCAGGCAGCTCGGGCAGCAGCTGCACGTCCAGCTTGAGGTCCCTCATTGCCCCTCGAAAAGCTGCCCTCAGCTTGACGAAATCTTGGAATCGGAAGTAAACGACGCTGCGCCGAGCGAAGCGAAGCGAGGCGCATTTTTAACGAAGCACGAGAGCGAGAGTGAGTTAGTCAGTCGTCGTCGCTTCACACTCTATTGTCACAAGGCTCGCTCGCTTCGCTAGCTCACCTCCTAAAAATCCGGTGCGACGACTCGCACCGGTACACCGTGATGCCCCCAAAATCCCTAATGCTGGCAATCTTACAACTTAGCCTGTTCGCGTACCCTCCCACATTCGCACTTGATAGCAACAACCTTCTGGTCATATCGTCATCAATTTTCATTTCGTCCAGGTCTTTTTCTGTCAATCCCGCTTGTTCGATGAGCCTCAAGTTTAGGTTTGGATTTGGGTGGTTTGCGAAGTTGGTTGTCAGGTGAGGCAAATTAAGTGCGTTTAGCCATTCGTCAAGGGTGCTGAAATTGTCAAAGGAAATTTTCTTCTTCGATATTTTAGCCGATATTTTCTCCTCCTGATGTTGATGATGTTGTTGTTGACGTTGTTGTTGATGTTGCACATCAACGTCGTCCAGGCCCATCAGCTTTCGCGCCTTGTTGTCAAACTTTTTAATCGAGCCTCTTTCCACCTCCTGCTCCTCCTCCTCCTGCTTTTTTATGCGGTCGGCAATCCTAATCACAATAAATTTTGGCGAGTGTTTTGTTCCACCTATATTACTCTCATTGATGTGAGAAGATAGAGAGGACAGCCAGTCGGCAAGCTCGGCGTCCGAAGATGCGGCGATTTCCCTGTTGTGGAGTCGGGTGTCGTCCACGTTTGTCAAGTCGTCGGAATTCAGAATCTGGAACCTGCGCCGAGCGAACCAAGCGAGCCAAACGAATACGAATTGAGTGGAATAATGTTAGTTTATTAGTGGCTTGTATATATTTCTCGACTTCCTCAAGGCTCGCTTCGCTCGCTCGCTCACTCACTCACTCACTCACTCACTCACTCACTCACTCACTCACTCACTCACTCACTCACTCACTCACCGAAACCCCTTCCTCAAATCTGTCAACGTACAATTCCTCAACGAAATCTTTCCGTGCGGGTCCCCCCACGTTACGCCGTTGAACACCTCCTCGTGGCTGCTGTACCAGCTCAGCTCGCTCTCGCTCCCAGTGCTCTTCAGGACGAACCATCTCTTCTTCCAGTTCCGGAACCCGTGCCGATTTCTCTTGAACAGCCACCCCATCTTCAGCTTCGCCGGCCCCGCGACCACCGTGTTCGTGAAGCTATCCCTCGTGCTGCTGCTCGTGACACTTCCTTCCTCTTCCTTCTCCTTCTCCTTCTCCGTCTCCGTCTCCTCACATATAATATCAGATTCTGTCTTGTTCACCTCCTCAACCTCCTCCACGCTGCTCATCCGCTGCAACCGCACACTCTTCCCCCTCTCTATAATCACTCTCTCACTAATCTCCCTTGTCAATTTCGTAACGACGCACTCCCCCGACACATCGTCGTCCTCTGACTCACCCTCCTCCGCCTTGTTCTTGGGTATTTCAAGCGACTGGAGCTTGCTGTCGTCCAAGCAGGGAAGGGGGTTCAGAGCAGGCGGCTTCACGCCATCATCATCCTCGGGTTGCTTGGAAATGATCTCCTCCAACCAGCTCGTCGCGTCGTTCGCGAGCGGCCGGTCGCTCGGCTGCACCAAGCGAGCCAAACGAATACGAATGCGAATTGAGTGGGTTTGTTTAGTAGTGACCTCGTATATATTTCTCGTCTTCCTCAAGGCTCGCTCGCTCGCTTCGCTCACTCACCTCGTAGTCAGTGCAGAGGGTCGCCAGGTCCACGAGCTCGGTGGGCAAGGTGGACAGGTCCAGGTGGGTGCGGACCTCGTCGTAGTCCATGGTGAAGTTCCTGGACGGCTTGCGAACGGCAAAATCGCCGTCGCCGACGACTTTCATTGCCA
Source organism: Parmales sp. scaly parma (assembly GCA_030267985.1). Classification (NCBI taxonomy): domain Eukaryota; class Bolidophyceae; order Parmales; species Parmales sp. scaly parma. Next base: position 17,970 of record BRYC01000301.1, on the reverse strand, counting down.
TCATTTCAAAGAGGACGAGGCCGAACGGGAACATGTCGGCCGGGAAGCTGTGAGCCGAGCGGCCGCGGAGCGAAGAAGGTGCGAAGTAAATTGAGCGGGTTAGTTCAGTAGTGGATGTAGCCAATTATGTCTGTAGCCATGAGCAAGCAACGATACACTATTGTTACCAGCTCGCTTTGCTTACTGCTCGCTTCGCTTGCTGCTCGTCTTCCAAATGGCTCACCTGTACTCCTCGTCGAAGAGCATCTCGGGGCTCATGTAGGCGTCCGTCCCGCAAATGGTCATGGCGTGCGCGACCTTGTCCCGCACGGCCCGCGCCATCCCAAAGTCGGAAAGCTTCGGAACGAAGTTCGCGTCCAGCAGAATGTTCTCGGACTTGATGTCGCGGTGGATTATCTTCTTCTTGTGCAGGTAGGAGAGAGCGTCCAAGCACCCGAGAGCGATTTTGCACAGGAACTTGAGGCCGAGGGGTCGGGGGGAGGAGGACATTGATGACGACGACGAGGAGGACCTCAACAGGGTGAAGAGCTCGCCGTTTTGAGCGTACTCAGTCACGATGTAGAGCGTATTTAGCTCACCCCCAGATCCAAGCTGGTTGCAAGCGCCAATGTACTCGAGCAAGTTCTCGTGGCGAACGTACTTCAGCACGGACAGCTCCCGGAGGATGTAGTTCTCGATGGTGACCGTGGAACGCTTCTGGGTTTTAATCGCAACCACATCGCCAAAATACTTGCCAATGTGGACTGCACCAAATTGACCTTCGCCGATCACCTCACCAAGTTTCAGATCGGAGAGGGTGGTCAGGAAGTCCTCAAAGCGAGGGAGTCCGTCGGAGTCGAGCTCCGCGCCTTGGGCACTGAAGCGTGACATATTGGGGGCTCAGCCGCAGTTTTTGTTCTACACACTTTTTGAAAAAATCAAGGAAATTTTATAATTTTTGGCGTGTAAAGATCTCAAATCCAAATTGCACACACAGAACAAAAACACCGGTGAAACACATACACAGGACTCTCCCTAACCCTCTAATAGAACTGGCGGCATTTTTGGATCTTTGTGAGCAACAAAACTGACAAAAAGCCATGCCCATTTCCCATGAGCAGCTAACCCCAATAATTGACGCCCTGATCGAACTCCGCTCCAAAAACCAGCCGAGCAACTTAAGCCACGTCGAGAAAGTTTTCACCGATCACGCAACCCTCCTTGCTCCTCTCGAATCAATCTGTCCCAAAATAAAAATCCTCCTCTCCCACCTCCTTACCAACACAACAAACGTAAGAGCTAACGTAAAAGCTTTTTGGCGCCGTAAAACGGGGTGCAATAAAACGGGCAAGGTCACCAGGGCTCCTCGACTTCATGACTTAACAAACGATGAGGCCGCAACCCTGGGGAATTCGTTCAGGAAGTTTCTGCTCGGAAACAAGGAAACTACCACCGCGGTGAACGCGTGGAAGCTCGACAACCCCATCCTAAAGCCTTTGTTCACGGGGGGTGTTTTTGAAGCCATAGTAATAGGAATTGCAAAAGAACTTATGATGGCCTCGAAGCTCGGACTGGCGAAAAGAGTTGCTCTCGGCGCGGGGTTGTCGATTATGGACATGATCACCGACACGGGTGTCATCAACTCATACCGAGCGAGCGGGAACATGGCGGGTGCTTACTCGCTGATGGCCATGATTGGTACTAACATGGCGGCACAGCTGCTGATCACCTACATGCAGAACAAAAAGAAGAGCAAGTGGGTGCTGCTGCGAGAATTTGCGTTCGTCGTCACATTTTTGAAACCTGGAGTGGACGCATACAGAGTTGCGACCGGCCACGAGGACGAAGATGCGACATTGAGTCCTCTAGTGGAGATGGCTTTTGGAAAAGGTGCTGAGCTCGCGTTCGAGAGCATACCCGGGGGGGTCCTCCAAGCCTATGTGTTTATCAACGCCCCGGAGAAGACGGTTTTCCTTTTGATTTCGATTTTAATCAGCGCTCTGACGACCGGCTTTGCGAGCGCTATGATCTCGTACGACATGGAGGTGTCTGTGGCCAATAGAAAGGAAGTACCGTTGTTCTTCGGCTACATCAAGGACGGCAACAAGGAACGTCTGATCACGTTCATTTTGCAGGTGAGCGAGCGGGAGCGGAGCGGGGGGGGGGGTTGTGAAAACGAGCTAAACTAACATTTGATTCGCTCGGCGCAGATTCTGCTCGCCAGTTTCCACAACCTCAGCCGCACAATCGGCACCGCTCTGCTGCTCTCAGTCAGCGAGAGGCTAACGGTCGGCGTGATCCTCGCAGAAATGGTTTTGTACCATCTTTACAAGGTTGGGAGGAGAGACTACGTTGTTTGGATTCCAGGCCTTGAAGGCACTCTAAAGTATATTGTCGCAGGCGTTACCCACAGCATTATGAAAGTGCTAGTGGACTACACAGGTGAGTGAGCTCTGCTAGGGGCGAACTAAAATTCATACTCAATACTCAACAACCCCCCCACCCCAAACCCACTCCCCCCCTCACAGGCATGATTCACGCTCGAGGACCGAAACTCGCCGGAGGAGCTCTGTTCTCGTTCCAGACGATAGTGAGTCAGTGCTACCCCTTCATCGCGCTGTACTTCTACAGGAGGAGCGATATTGAGGACAAAGCAGACGTGGACCTTTTGAACACGGTGTTCATTTTGTTGGCGAGTTCGTGGTTCCTGTGCGTGCTCGCATTCCTGAGAGTCACCAACAGAGACTTCTGGCACACCTTCTGGTCGACTGCAACGGGGTGGCAGTTCACCATCGACTCGTTCAACAAGAGCAAGGATCCCGAGACGAAGATGCTGACGATCTTCAAGAACCACAGCAGCTTCACCAAAAAGATCAAGGACAAGGTGATCACCTACATGCACGATAACTGGGAAAATTGGTGTCAAACTAGACCGGCTTGGTTCACCCCAAAGTTCATCGCATCCGTCGGCGACGAATTCATTCCAGGACGGGCCCTCCAACAGCTGAACGAGGCGGCATCAGGAGGGGTACGAGAGAAGCTACAACCAACAACACTATCATCCATGAAGGAGATCGTCATCACGCTCACAACCGTCGACACCATGACTGACATTTACATGATTTACCTGTACAAGGAGAATGGCCTTCACAGCAACGCAAACACGATGATCGCCATGATCGCCACCAACACATTCATCCAGCTTCTTATTGTGTTAGCTGTCTACAAAAAGAAGAGTTGGAAGACCGTGCTGAAAGAGTGGTTTATCACAATGCTGTTTTTGAGGCCGTTCGTTGATGCGTGGCGCGTCCGCAACAAAAACTATGATTCGGAGACCACGACTGATCCTCTGACAGAAATGATTTGGAATAAGGGCGTCGAGCTCGCAACGGAGAGCATCCCTGGGTGCGTGCTGCAGTGCTACGTGCTGCTGCTCAACCCGAGCCTAGGGAGCAGCAGGTGAGCGAAGCGAGCGAGCCTTATAAGACAAAACAACTAACATTCGCTTGGCGCAGCGGGGCAATAATGTCCATTGGAATTTCCGCCTTCATGACCGGGCTGACGAGCGCCATGATTGCCTACGATTTTGACACAGATATACCTCACCGTGCTACTCAGCCGAAGTTCTACGGGTACATAAAGGATGGCAGGAGAGGGCGGACGTTTTTGCTCATGACGCTGATCAGCACGTTGCACAATTTGAGCCGGAGTTTGGGTTACGCCATTCTCGCTGTGGTTGATTTGAACCTCGCGCTGAGGTTCTTCGTCGGAGAGGTGGGAGCGTACTTGGTTTACAAGCTGCTCAGGAGAGATTTCTACTACTGGGTAAGGCTAGAGGGTATTTTAAATGTTTTGATGGCGTTTTTTGAGCGAACGTTGGTAAAGGTGATTACGGACTTCACGGTGAGTGGGGATGTGCGTGCGAACTGCTGTTTTGAGCGTTCTAATCTTAATCACCTTCAACCCGCGCAGGGCTGCATCCACTTTCGCCACCCGTACGAGCTCGGAGGGGCGGCGTACTGCGCGAGCATGATCTGGGCGCAAATTATGCCTTTCGTCGCACTTTCGTTTTACGAGGGAGAGAACAAGGAGCAGTTGCAGACTCTGTTGATGGGTAGCTTCGGGATATGGTTGGCGCTGAACGGGCTGTTCTTCTTGACGATTGAGATGAGCTTCATGAACACCTTCTTCGGCACGATCACAGCACCTCAATACACGGTCCAATTGTTCCGAATCGGTGAGGACGATTTCTCGAGGTTTGACGCAGCCTTCGATAATCGCCGGAGCTACATAAATGGCATCGAGGAAGAAGTGAAAGAGTGGTTGAGAGAGAACATTGCCAGGTTTCAGCTAGACCAGCCAGAATGGTGGAAAATCGAAATGGTTGGCGACGAGTTTTTGCCGCAAGAGGCAATAGAGGCTGAGGGCGGGGCAAAGAGGAGGAGGAGCAGCGTGAACAGTGTCAAAGAGATACTTGGAATTGGGACAGAGTGAAAGTAATTTTAAAAATCGCCTTTAATATTTTTTACGACGACGCCGCCGGCTTCGGCGCAAACGTTGTGAACGTCGGCGGTGGCATTTTCTTCGCCGTCCCTCCTCCTCCTGGCGGCACCCCCCCCGCCGGGCTAGCCGAAACGTTTCCACTCGCCGCGAAGGGGTCAACATACCGGCTCCTCACCGAAGAAGCTGGCGCTCTCCGCGCTGGTGGAGGGGCCATCAGTGCCGCGAGAGGGTCGGCTGCTGCTGCTGCTGCTGGTGCCGGTCCTCCCCCCCCTCCTCCACCCGGAGGCCCACCCAGGCCACCGGCCATGGACGGCGGCGCCGAATTATTACTCCCTCCCCCTCCCGACCCCAAATCCTGAAAGCTCTGGCTCCCCGCCATTCCCATTCCCATTCCTCCCATCCCCCCTGTCGGCGGCGGCGGCGGCGGCTTCGCCGCCTCAACGGGGTCCTCCCCCGGAAACACCCAGCACTTCTTGTCCTCGTCGTAGTACGCCGCCATCTCCTCTCCGACATCCCCGACCGCCACGTCAGGGTTCATCTTCTTGGCTATCCAGCCGCCGAGCCAGCCGGACTTCACTGCCGAGGAGCCCATTGAGGGGGGTGGGGTTTTGGAGGAAGGGGGTCGCGGTGAAGTTGTTGGTGCTGGTGCCGGTGCCGGAGCTGGGGGTGGTGCCGGAGCTGGGGCTGGGGCTGGTGCAGCAGCTTGTTGTTGATATTGTTGTTGATATTGTTGTTGTTGTTGCTGTTGTTGTTGTTGTTGTTGTTGTTGTTGTTGTTGTTGTTGTTGTTGTTGTTGATGATATTGTTGCTGTTGCTGTTGCTGTGGCTGTTGCTGTTGCTGCTGCTGATACTGCTGCTGCTGTGGCTGCTGCTGATACGGCTGCTGCTGATACTGCTGCTGCTTCGCATACATCCCCCCGTTCCCGTTCCCGTTCCCGCTACTTCCCCCGTCCCCCCCTCCCTGCACCACAACCTCATCACTCGCCGTCGCACTAGCCGCAGCACTCGCCAATCCACTAACCAGTCCACCAAGGCTAAACCCCCCTCCTCCCCCCTTCTTCGCTCCACTCTTATCCTGCTGC
>BRYC01000301.1:0-12367 GCA_030267985.1 Parmales sp. scaly parma | reverse complement strand
CCTCCCCCAAACTTCCTCTACATCTATCCTCAAAAACCTCCAACGCATCCAAAAACCCCTTCGCGTACCCCCCCCCCTGGACAAGTCCCCTAACGCTCCTCGCATACCGTCCCGCCAGCCTGACGTACCCAAGGTCCGCCAGCTCGATCGCGTACATTAGCTTCAGGGGCTGGAGGGTCGGGAGGCAGGCGGTGGGGTTGCCCTTTCGCTTCGCCCATTCGAACGCCTCGGTGAGCTGGAGGGAACTCATTGCGTTTTGGGTTCTGAAGTTCGGGGAGGGGGAGAAGGCACCACCGCCCGTAACGCGAGAAAACCCACAGAGCTCGAACCGACGACCCCCCCCCGACCCACCACCGGGCCCACCACCGGGCTTCGTCAAATTCTCCCCTGCAACCATGTAACAAAAATGGCTCGGCGTGCTTGACGGGTACGTCTCAGTGGGACTTAGCCTGTCCCCGAGGTCCTTGACCAACTCCTCCCAGCCCGTTGTTCTGTTGTTTAGGATGCAGGCGAGGGTAATTTTCCAGGTTCTGCGGTGGTGGTTGGTGTCTTCTTCTTGTTCTTCTTGTTCTTCTTGGTGGTCATCTCCTTCTCCTTCTCCTTCTCCTTCTCCTTCTCCTTCTCCGACTGATTCTGAATCAATCAGCCTCGCCTGCCCGCTCAACACCCCGCTAAGCGCGTGCAAGGGACTCCCCGCTCGGAAACTAGCCCGCGCGAAGGAAGTCACCACGCCCTGGTAGCAGGCTTTCGAGACGTTGCTCGAGATTAGCATCGCTAGGGGCCACAGGGAGTGGGAGACGGCGAGGGAGACGGCTGAGGGGCGGTCGCCGGAGAGGAGGAGGGCTTGGACAGAGGAGAGGACTGCTGCATCTGCATCTGCATCTGCATCTGCATCGACTGATTTTGGTGCTGGTGCTGGTTTTGGTTTTGGTTTTCGTTTTGTCGGATCTAGAATCTCCCCCCCGTCCTCGCCGCTCCCTCTCCCCGGTTCGAGCAGCTCCACAATCTTCCTCTCCGCCTCCCCCGCATCGCTTCGGAGCCTCCCCCCGCTCTCGCTCGCGATCTTCACGAGGGAGTAGAGGAGGTCGCCGGCGAGAGCCCGAGAGGAGACGAAGGACGACACGGGAGAGGAGGAGGGGGAGGAGGTTAGGGGGAAGAGCTCCGACGAGTCACCCCCCGCTGAAGCTGAAGCTGAAGCTGAAGCTGAAGAGAGGTTGGGAGGGAGGACCGCGGATGGGAGGAGGAGGTTGAGAGGGGTTAGGGTCAGATCTAACGGGAGGGAGGTGGAGGTCGAGGGGGAGTAGGGGGAGGTGAGAGGAGGGTTGTGTTTTAAGAAGACGAGCTTTCCGCCGAAGCCGAAGGAGGCGAGAGAGTGGGGGGGGCGGGATCTGACACGGGGGCGGTTGTTGCTGTTACTGGTTGTTGTTGTTGTTGTTGGCGTTGGTGTTGGTGTTGCTGTTGCTGTTGTTGATGGTGTTGTGATAGGGACAGCTGGGGTTGGGATTGGGGCTGGAACTGCCGCTGGAACGGGGGCGTATCCGCCGCCAGGGATAGGAAGCATGCTGCTGGTTGTTGTTGTTGGGGCGGGAAAAGGAGCTGGGGTTGGGGCTGGGATTGGGGCTGGGGTTGGGGCTGGGATTGGGGCAGGAGCGTACCCGCCTCCAGGAACTGGGAGCATGAATTGTTGTTGCTGTTGCTGTTGCTGTTGTTGCTGTTGTTGCAGCTCCACAATAGGAGGCTCCACCACCACGGGCAGCTCCACCACCACGGGCGGCTCCACAAACACGGGCGGCTCCACCACCACCACGGGAGGCGCAAACAAATGCTCACTCCCAGGAGCAGGTGCCCCGAACATGTCATCGCTCACTCCGCCAATGCCCACCCCGCCGAAGAGCCCCTCAACGGAATCTACGGAGGCCTTTCGGCTCGGCTGTTTGAGTTGGGTGAGTATCGAGGGGACTGCTGTGGTGGGGGCAGGAGTTGGAGGGGGAGCAGGAGTTGGAGCAACCATGGGCGCATCGAATGAAGCCGGCGCTGAGCCGAATAATTCCCCGGCGGACTCTGGGATTGGAGAGGGAGAGCCAAGCTTGATCTCCGACGCCTTGTCATCATCAGCAGTGTCCATCACTAGCATCGAGGACTTTCTACTGATTGCTCCGGGGAGGGGGATAATTGTAGGAGCGGGTATGGTTGTGGGTGCGGAAACGGGGGAAATTGGAGTTGGAGTTGGAATTGGAAAGGGTGCAGTTGCAACAACATTTCCAAGACCGACCGCATCGTCGCCGTTGTTGTTGTTCCCGAATAGAGACTCTGCCGACGTGCCCGACATGCTCGCAACAGGAACGGGAACTGGAACGAAGGCATCGGAAGAAACACTCCCGAATCCACCAGCATCATCGCCAAAACCACCCGCCGAGTCACCAAATAGTGAATCTGCAGACGTTCCCGACATGGTCGCGACGGAAGCTTCATGTTGGGAAATGAATTGTTGTTGGGGTGGGACGGGCGACGAAATGCTTCCGAAGCCACCATCGTTGCTGCCGCCGAAAAGGCTGTCAGCACTGCCAACGATTTTGGTCGCAATTGCAGCTGGAGCTTGTTGTTGGGGAATGTCACTCTCAAATTCGGCGCCACTTCCGCCGAAGAGAGTGGCGGCGGAGCCAACTATTGAGGATGTTGATGTTGGTGGAGGGGAAGCTTGCTGTTGTTGCTGTTCTTGGGGGGGGGAAATTGCATTGTTGCTGCTGCCGAACAAACTGTCGGCTGTCGACGGAGATGACGATTGGAAATGGTTCGGGGATGGGGACGGAGATAGCGAATTGGTAGGAGACAATGTTGAGCCGAATGGAGAGGTGTGCCCATTACCATTCCCATTAGCATTAGCATTCACATTCGATTTTTGGGGAGGAGGAGAAACATGAGGGTTCTCCTTCGTTGGGGTTGCAGCTGTGAGGGATTTCGCTGATTCTAGGGCAGCAGTGGTGTGGTCTGGTGCGGTGGGGGATTGGGGGGGGAAGGCGGCAAATACTGGAGGGGGTGGAAGGACCCCAGACGACTTCAAAAAACCCCCATTCGAGGGATTTTTTTTTCGGTTGGTTTTTGGAGTGGATACACGGGGTGGGCCTTGCATCACTATTCCGGTTACTACACGTACGCTCAAAAGTCTGGTTTTTCGAGAGCGGTGCGTGGGAAAGTAAAAAAAAATGAAATTTTGAACATTTTTAGATTTTTTGTCATTTTTCTATACACCTATAGAAAGAGTCACCATCAATTTAGGTTCCTACCCAATTCTTCTACTATACACTACTTTGCCTCAGCAAATCCCCTCTCTCTTTCTCGTTTGATCTTTTCACGAGCATATCACTATGCCTTCCAATCAGCACCACAAGTGGTTCAAGAAACGTGATTGGCCCACGACTTTAAGAGCTATGATTGACCCAGGTCGGGACATAGATTTGCTCTGGAGAAAGTACGAGGAGAGAGATGAGCATGGACGACTGCCACATCATTGGATGGCAGCGAAAGCTCAGACACACACACATGCTCTTGCCAGTGTGGGCGTGGTGTCGATTGTCTACAATCTAGAGGCCCTCACCGCACGAGACAATGATGGCGAAACTCCCCTCGACATTGCCAGTAGGAGTGGAGCCTGTGCTGAGATCATCGGCTTGCTCTCCCACACTCCCGATGAAGCTCGTTCGTTGGGTGAGAAGGGGATGCACCGCTTGTACGCACCAGTGGCTTATTGGATGGAGGAGATGGGTGGGTGGATCCACTCACGATCGTATGCAGACTGTCACAAGTGGATCAATGAGCACGATGACGAGTCGGTGCGTGAAGTGCTCAAATACAACAATTCTCAACTTCTTCAAGGTGTTGCTTGCTATAGCCAGATATACAGCGAGTCCCTCGTGTTTCTAGCTCTTCGAATGATCCATCGGCACCCACTTTCCCTTAAAGGTACCCAGGAACAAGGATACTCTCCACTGCAGATTGCCGAGCTCCCCAAAGTCAATGCGTGCAGAGAGATCCGAAACATCCTCCGCCTCACCCCCAAGTACATCTCCTCCACTCCCTTCCCCACCCTCCTCCTCCGATCCCTCCCCACCAAGCACCACGAGATCTACGGCCCCTACAACACCGTCTGCCAGTTCATCAAGCACATGAAGTACGACAAGGCTGAGTTGGTGGAAATTGAGGCCGTCCTCAAGCCGACCCGCAAGTGCGACGTCTGCAGCTCCCTGGGCGCGAAACCGTGCGCACGGTGCAAGAACGCGTTCTACTGCTCATCCGAGTGCCAGAAAGCAGCGTGGAAGAAGCACAAGAAGACGTGCAAAGCGCCGACGGGGGTGGCGGCGAGTGAGGCAGATTTGAGGGTTTTGCACAAGGGAATGCACTTCCTGAACAGGTGTATCCAGGAGAACGGCGCTGGTGACGGTCCAACGAGCGTAGTGCTGGGATTTTTGGTACCTACTCCCGGGGCATAGAGATATGTTCGGTGTGTGTATCTAAAAACTGTTTTTCTTTTCTTTTCTTTTCACCATTTCAGCTCTGACATCTGTTTTTTCGCTTGTTTTGGATTTTTCAGGCTTTCCCACACGCTCGCAGCTATTATCGACCCCCCAATGGAACCGTAGAGGAGCCCTCGCGAGCCGAGCCCCGTGAAGAGAAACGAATTTCCTCCGAGATTCTTCAAAATTGGTGGCCTTCCTTTTTCACTCCTGTACGTTTGGACCCTTTGGGCGGACGTGATTGCTTCTACTTCGTAAAGCTCCCGGTTCCAAACTTTAGGTGCATGGGCAGCAGTTTTCAAGTACAGCTCTTTGATGACTTCGGAGGACGAGAGGGGGGGGACAACATTGTCAGGAAAAGGCTCCAAGGTAGATCCAATCATAACTCGATTTTTGGGTTGGGGGATTGCATACTGGCCGAAAATTAAGGCATCGGGGGTTTCTAATTGGGGCTGGTTCGTAGAAGTAGGCTTGAAAATTATTGCCTGGCCTCGCACAGCGTTAGCACGTCCGTCTGACTCGATGCAAGATGCTCCAGCGGCGAAGACGACTGCATCGAACGGCAACTCCGAGGAAGCAACAACATTGTCGATGTCGAAGGTAAGCAGTCGACGATCCAAATTTAAGTCGTTCGAACTCGCAAGAAGCGAGAATAGATTCTCGAGGTAAGCTGCAACATCGACAACGATGCCACCGTCGACGAGAGATCGAGAACTGTCAGCGCGATCTATCTTGTAGAGAGCTGGTGAGATTATCGAGGAACGCTTGGCGAACTCGTCGGCCTCTCTTATGATTGCTTTTGTGGATTCGAGACCCTCACGACCCCGGTAGACGTCAGACGTGCCACGAGGATTGCGAGGGTGGAGGATTCCACCGGCGACTCCGGTCGCTCCACCTTGACCGATCGGAGAAGGATCGATTATTGTTATTTTGAGGGAAGATGAGGGGGGGGGTGCTTGTCGGATGAGATGATAGGCAGTGTTGATGCCTGCGAGACCACCACCCACAATCCCAACATGGAAGCAAGAATTTGGAATTATGAGCATCGACAAAACAAGATTAAATTTTGCTATCATAAGATCGCACTGGAGGAGGGCGATGGGGGCGTGGATAGGGGGTGCCTGAAGGACAAGATTCCAATTGATTTTTCTTTTGTTTCAAAACTTTTTTCAAGCGAACGCCAACCCCAGGACCCCAGCGCGATTCGAAACCACCCCCCCCTTCTTCTCGTTTTTTTGAATTCTTTCACGAGCAAATCACAATGCCTTCCAATCAGCACCACGAGTGGCTCAAGAAGCGTGATTGGCCCTCGGTAGAAGACACCATGGTTCACCCAGATAGGGACTTAGATTTGCTCATGAGAAAGTACAAGGAGAGAGATGAGCATGGACGACTGCCACATCATTGGCTCGCAGAGAAAGCTCAGACACACACACATACTCTTGCCGATGTGGCCGTGGAGTCGATTGAATTGAATGAAGAGGCCCTCACCACACGAGACAAGGAAGGCAAAACTCCCATCGACATTGCCCGTAGGAGTGGAGCCTGTGCTGAGATCATCGGCTTGCTCTCCCTCACTCCCGAGGAAGCTCGTTCGTTGGGTTTTAAGGGGATGGCCTGCTTGTACGCACCAGTGGCTTATTGGATGGAGGAGATAGGTTTGTGGATCAGATCACGATCGTATGCAGACTGTCACAAGTTCATCGATGAACACGATGACGAGTTGGTGCGTGAAGTGCTCAAATACAGCAATTCTGAACTTCTTCAACAGCTTGCTGGAAATAGTCAGGTATACAGCGACTCCCTCGTGTTTCTTGCTCTTCGAATGATCCATCGTCACCCACTATCCCTTCAAGAAGTCGACGGGTACTACTCGCCTCTTCAGCTGGCTGAGTCTACCCAATACAATGCGTGCAAAGAGATCCGAAACGTCCTCCGCCTCACCCCCACCCACGTCTCCCGCACCCCCTTCCCCACCCTCCTCCTCCGATCCCTCCCCACCAAACACCACGAGATCTACGGCCCCTACAACAACGTCTGCCAGTTCATCAAACACATGAAGTACGACAAGGCCGAGCTTCTGGAGGTGGAGGACGTTCTCAAGCAATCTCTGATGAGCCGATTGCTCAGCTTGTTCAGGGTGGCGTCGAGTGAGCATGAATTGCGGGCGACTGAGGCCAAGCTTCGTGAATTGCACAAGGGGATGCACTTCCTGAACAGGTGCATCCAGGAGAATGGCGCTGGCGATGGGCCAACGAGTGTTGTGCTGGGGTTTCTGGTGCCTGCTAATGCAGCGTATCGTCCTTCACATCCCTCCACGAGGACATTACCCTCCTGAATATAATATGTGTGCGTGCGTACATAGGCCTGGGGCTGGGGCTGGGGCTGGGGCTGGGGCTGGGCCAACGAGTGAGGTGCTTGAGTTCCGTATTAAACAAAAAACTAAGATTAAAAATGTAAACTATCCTCTAATTAAGGCTAAATGATCAAAATCCTCCTCCTCCCCCCCCCCCCTCTCCTTCCACTTTCGAAACGCCAAACACCAAAATTCCTCCTCAACCTCCCCATCAACCCCCCCCTCTACATTCCCATACGCTCTAATCCTCAAATTTATGTTCAAGTTCACGGCCTTCATCATCAGACCACTAACTGGAAACCCGCTGTTAAGTTCCCTCAAACAAACGCTTTTGTCGTCCGCCCATTGCTCGCACGCGTTGCAGCCGCCTTCGCAGTCCGTTGCCGCGTTTGCCTTGCTCCCCTCATCGCAAGTGTTCTGTGGAAACTTCCCGAACAGTTGTAAGCCCTTGTTCACGAACCAGTTGGGGGAGCTCACCTCCAGCATGTAGCTCTTAACCATTCTGCCACACAGAGACTCGTCCGGCGACCACGCAATGTCGAAGCTCCTGCTTTTCGTCTCCTCGTTATAGTTAAGCCCGGCAGATTTCCACCTTTCCAATTGGGATACAGGCTGGGTCGCGGAGTAGTAAGTTGGGTCAGAGAAGCTACAAAAACCAACTTCTATAGCACCCTGTGCCAATGGCAACATGAAAACTGTTGTCAAGATCGAACAAATACCGTGCATTGGGAGGATTAGGGGGGAGGACAGTGCGAGGGGAAGTTTTCAGTCGAAACCACCAAAAAAATAGCTTATATTAAGCACGGGGATGTGTGGGATCTTGATTTTTTACAGTATTTTTTTTTATTTTTGCAAGTGATAATGCCTCGCAATCTTTGCACGAACATCTTGACGAGGGCGACATACCTGCTGTGGGTATTTTGAACAACCCACGTCTTTTGGCAGAGTAAATTCGCCTGACCAGACAGAGAGAGGAAGAAGGGAACACCTCTTGAGTGTTTGGTGTACTACAATCTACAAGCCCTCACCACACGAGACACCCTTTAGGCTACAAACTCCGTTTGGCCTTAGGGAGCAACGACCTTGATTATTCTCAAAACCAAGAGGCGTGCAGAGAGCCTCACCCCCCTGGACATCTCCTCCACCCCCTTCCCCACCCTCCTCCTCAAATCCCTCCCCACCAAACACCACGAGATCTACGGCACCTACAACACACCGTCTGCATGTTCATCAAGCTCATGAAGTATGACAAGGCTGAGTTGGTCGAAATTGAGGCCGTCCTCAAGCCGGCTCGCAAGTGCGACGTCTGCAAAACACCACAACGAAATCGTGCGCACGGTGCAAAACCAGCTACTTCTGCTCCCCCTCCTGCCAAAAACTGGCCTGGAAGAAGCACAAGATTTCGTGCAAGGTCCCAACCACCCCTCCAGCCACCTCAAGCTCCCTCCGCGAATTGCTCAAGGGGATGCACTACCTGTTTTGTGTGCATCCAGGAGAATGGTGCTGGCGACGGTCCAACGAGCGTAGTGCTGGGATTTTTACTCATGCGATGTAGACGATTTTTTAAACCTAAGCTACTGTTTGTTTCATTTAAATCAGCGCATGCTCAAGCTGAGCAGCAAGTCTGCACTCTGCGACCTGGGGCGTGCGTAACTGTTTTCTGTGTTTCCTCCTCCTCCTCCTCCTCCTCCGCTCATCGCAACATCTCCGTCTCCGTCTCCGTCTCCCCCATCCCCACCCCCACCCCCACCACCGCTAGTTCCAGCGGTCCACGTAACCTCTTTTTTCATCGGAGAGCTAGCGGCAATTAAATTGTCGCTCAGTCCGCCGCTGCTGCTGCTATGCCTGATGAAAGTGACGTCCTTGGTGATGCTGGATTGGATTTGCGAAGAATGCTCGTCGCTGTAACCGCTGTAACCAAATCCATTGTTCGTCGGTGGCAGGAACCCTCCGTGGGGAGAGCACGACACGACCGAGGCAGAAGCAGAGACAGAGGCAGATCCAGAAGCAGAGCTGTCCACCCATCCATAGCCGTTGGTGTAGTTGCTATTTCCCTCGTCATCGCTGTCACTGTCGATGTTGTTGCTTTCGTTTATGCTACTGAACCCCCCCTTACTCTGCGGTGTGAGCAATCCACTCCCGCTGTAGCTATCCCAGGAGACATTTCCTTGACTGCTCGACCGACGCAGCATTGATAATACCGCCTCGTCGACCGAGTCAATTTCGGTCGGTGGGGGGGGGGGGAAGTTGGAAATCCGCCGGGAGCTTGTGGGAATTGGAGAGTGGGAGTTGGATCGAGAGCTGTGGCGGGAAGAGGAGGATGCTTGAGATTGAGATTGAGATTGAGGGGGAGGAGTTTTACGACCCGAAGGCTTGGGAGAGGACTCGGAGGGTTCGGAACTGTTGCTGTTGGGGGAGGAAGATCCCTTCTGGCGGGCTCGTTTCATTTGTAAACAAAGCTGCGCCGAGCGAACAAGGTGCGAAGGGGGGGGGTGGGTTAGTAATGGTTCTTATTTTTTCGTCTGTATACTAGTTGTGACACTAGTTGTGACACTAGTTGTGACACTAGTTGTGACACTAGTTGTGACACTAGTTGTGAATAGCTAGCTTCGCTTCACTTGCTGCTCGCTGGCTCGTATCCTCGTCTTCCACAACCACCCCCAGCTTCGCTCGCTCACCTCCGGGCGATCTCGCAGGAACAGCTGGTGCCGATAGGCGCCTGCATCGGGCCCCTTCGTGACCCGACGGAACCCGTACAGGTTGAGCTGCCGCTGGAACGAAGTTAGCTTCGCATGTCTAAAGTAAACGGGAAGAACGTTTTGTATGAACCTTTCCGGATCGCGGACCCGGAAGGAATCACCTGAGGGTAACCAAGTGATAATGTCGTCTTTGCCAGTTGATAGCATGTCGTAGAGCTTTTTTGGGAAGGGGTTGCTGAACAAATACAAGGAGAGAGGTGGGTTGAGGGTTGAGTGTGGGTGGGTGAGGGATGGGGACAGTGTTAGAGAATTCTCATGGTTGTAGTTGTCGAAGTTTAGTTGGATTGCGGAGGGTTGTGTGGGGGTGTAGGGTGTGGGTGGGGGGGAATATGTGGTATGCGACGATGAAGCTGGGATCTCGTGTCACTCACCTCTGCGTTTCTCCGCCTTTGGACATTGCAGACAAAGGGGGAAGAAGAACTTGTGTTGGTTTTGCGTTTTGGTTGACGTTGGGGAAACTTTTGTTCAAGCAAAGCCAAGGAATAATCTACTAGCAGGTGATCAGTTTTAGCGGAGGCTGCAAAGCTCCTGTGAGGCTGAATTCAAAGAATTTATAAATTCAGAAACAGGGGTAAATTCGCCTTGGTGCTGCTTGCGAGATAAATTCCTGATTTTCCATAGTTCAGATGATCGTGTTTTTGGGTTTGTGTTGGCTAGCGTGCTGCAACAGCTACTTTTTGCTCCCTACGTCAGTCTTCGTGGCTCGTGGACGAGTACAAATGACACTTAGATCATCCTTCGACTATGTTTCACTTGAATGGCGGGCAAAATTACATCTCTCAAACGAAGACGTTGCCAAGATGTATCGCCGAGCACCCACCAACATGCTGTTTTATCGTCAGTCCGATGTTATGAATGGTGCTGGAATGAAGGAGCTTGAGCGAATTGGGCTTAACGAAGACGAGTTGAGCAGAATGGCTGTCAACTGGCCGCAATTGCTGAGCTCGCATAATGTTGCGCGCGTTGTCGAGTTTCTCGTCACGAAGTTACAGCTGAATGAAGGCGAGCTTCGAAAGATGGTGCTGACAATGCCGCAGTTGATTGGTTCTTTAAGCATCGAAAATTTGGAATCGAAGATGGCGTTTTTGACGAAGCGCCTGCTCCTCGACGAGACACAGCTTCGAAAGATGGTGCTGGCAATGCCGTCGTTGATTGCACTAAGGAGTGACACGTTGGAATCGAAGATTGCGTTTTTGACGATGCGCTTGCTCCTCGACGAGACACAGCTTCGAAAGATGGTGCTGGCAGTGCCGTCGTTGCTTGCATCAAGCATCGAATCGAACCTCGAACCCACTATTTCATTTTTCGAGGAGACGATGGGATTAGAAGCTGCGCGCAATTTCATAATTTCCTTTGCATCGTGTCTCAGCAGATCATTATCGAAAAGGCTGATACCTCGATTTGACAGACTCTTGCAATCACACAAAACCACTCAATCAGCGAGTGATCTCGTTCTAGAAAAAACAACTTCCAGATACATTTGCACCCTTACGAACGACAAGTTTGACGCTTGGATGGGTCGCAACCACGGCGAACAATTCACAGAGAATAAAGACGTTGACGAAACGGTCACTCGATAGCTAGATTGCATTTCAAATCGCCTAACAACAACCTCTCAGGAATGGAAGACGAAGAAAAACAAACTTCGGTGCATCTCGTCCGTTTTTGATCACAAATAATGATTTCTTCTCTCGAAA
The DNA here is from genome assembly GCA_030267985.1 of Parmales sp. scaly parma. NCBI lineage: Eukaryota > Bolidophyceae > Parmales > Parmales sp. scaly parma. The sequence goes on along the minus strand of BRYC01000301.1, from coordinate 1,044 downwards.
GGTGAAACCTGAAATAGCAATTATAACATTATTTCGAACATTAATCTTCAAAAACCACCCTACCCTCATTTGTGACTCCTTCTCCTTCTCCTTCTCCTTCTCCTTCTCCTTCTTCACTCCCACCCTTCCACCCCACTCTTCATTTTGTTCCTCCCGTCTATCCTCGCTCTAAGCCTGCTCTTCGGCTTCTCCTTCTCCTTCTCCTTCTCCTTCTCCTTTTCCTTCTCCTTCTCCTTTGTCCTCGGCCGCTGCTGCCTGCTCCCCGCCCTGGTCGTTGCAACAGCAACAGCAACAGCAACTTGATTGTTGCCGTAGCCGTTGCTGTTGCCCCCAACCCCAACCCCAACCCCAACCCCAACCCCAACCCCAAACGCCTCCACGTCAATAAGCGGCCTCGGGTGACTCCGATCATACTTCTTCGCCTCCTCCTTCGCCAGCTCCATGCTCCCAAACCCACCATTCCCTTCTTGCTCTCCCTCTTCGTTCGCTTCTCCCCCTTCTCCGCCTCCGCTCTTGCTCGCCCCCCCATTTCCCCCCCCACCACCCCTCCTAACCCCGAACCTCTGCTCCCACTTGTTCGCCCTCGCGGAGTAGCTCCTCGCCCGGTCCCTCTCGCTTTGGCTCAGGCTCGCTCTTGACGTCGGGTCGGGCAAGGCCCGAGACCCAAACACAACCGCCGCGTCAGCATCCGCACCCGCACCCGCACCCGCACCCGCACCCGCATCGAAGCCCTCCCCCGGCGCCGCCCCGGTTGTCGCCATCTCCAGCTCCAGCTCCTCCTCCAGCTCCTCCTCCTCCTCCTCCTCCGCCTGGTAGCTCGCGGACACGTTCTGGTAGCACCCCTCGTCGTCGTCAAGGCCAAGGTCAAGCCCGTCGTTTCGTCGTCGCTCCCCCCCGCTCGCTCCCCTCCTCCCAGCTCCCGTCTCTCGTCTCGATCGGGGCGTTTTTGTTTTTGTTTTTGTTTTTGTTTTTGTTGTTGTTGTTGTTGTTGTTCCTGACCTTGACCCTGACCTTGGGGTCGTTACTCCGCCCGTATTCGCCCCC
>BRYC01000300.1:0-15017 GCA_030267985.1 Parmales sp. scaly parma | reverse complement strand
CGTGGTCCTACTTTGGGGGGCATCTGCAGCAGCAGCAGTAGCTGTGTAAGTGGGAACACGAATGCAACTGCCGACCTGAACAACCTCAACAGCCTTACCCATCTCCTTGAGCCTCCACGGCCCTTTCTGAAACTCCTCGATATCAGGTATAATCTCGTGTCCGGCGAACAACGGAGCGTCTATGGCGAATTTGACAATGGCGGACGAGCCGGGTTTGGGTTTGGCCTGGGCCGGGGTTTGGGGGGCTGGAGTCTCTATGATTGATGTATCGGTGGTCAAGGAGATGGGGATTTTGGTTGAAGTTGAGGTTGAGACTTGATATTGTCTTTTGTTTGCGGGGGTTGGGGCTGCTGAAACCGAGAGGCTAGTAGGGGCTGCTTGGGAAGAGTTTGGTGGGTGGGAGGAGTAGTTGTTTGAGGCTGCGGTGGAAGTCTTGGCCAGGAGGAAGCTTGTAAGGGAGCTTGGGGAGGAAGGCCTGTGGGACTTTGGTTTGGGTAGGAGGGGGCCCCAGGGATTTGAAAAGTGAAAAGCGTAGAGGAGCGGAAGTCGGGCTGGAACTTGAATTAGAATTTATTTCAATCTATGGAAGTATTGTGGTCTAATTGGCGTAAATATGATTGTGGGTATTACGCGAAAAATTGTGAGCGCTTGCTAAAAATAAAGTAATAAAAAGTCCAAAATTTTATTCTTTCTTCAGTTTATTTTCGGCACTCCGTAGTCTCTCAAGAAATCTAATACCACACTTGTGGGTCCGTCTCCAGCTCCAGGCTCCTGGATGCACCGGTTCAGTAGCAGCATGCCCTCATGCAAAACCCGCAATTCTGCCTCACTCGCCGCCTCCCTCGTCGGCGCTTTGCACGTCTTCTTGTGCCTCTTCCACGCCGACTTCTGGCACTCGGCAGAGCAGAAGTAGCTGGTTTTGCACCGTGCGCAAGCTTTCGTTGTGGGGGTCTTACAGACGTCGCACTTGTGGGTCGGTTTCTTTAGCATGTCCTCCACCTCGACAAGTTCAGCCTTGTCGTACTTCATGTGCTTGATGAACGTGCAAGCGTTGTTGTAGACGCCGAAGATCTTCTCGTCGACGAACTGTTTGGGGAGGTGTTGTCGGAGGAGGGTGGGGAAGGGGGTGGAGGATATGTGGGTGGGGGTGAGGCGGAGGACCTTGACCATCTCTTTGCACGCATTTTTGTTTTGAGTAAAATCAGGGAGCGTGGCTTTTTGAGGCCAGACATCGTAGGTAGCCTGAAGGGAAAGTGGGTGCCGATGGATCATTCGAAGAGCAAGAAACACGAGGGACTCGCTGTATACCTGGCTAATGCAAGCAACTTGTCGAAGAAGTTCAGAATTGTCGTATTTGAGCACTTCACGCACCAACTCTTCATCGTGCTCATCGATCCACTTGTGACAGTCTGCATACGATCGTGATCTGATCCACAAACCCATCTCCTCCCTCCAATAAGACACTGGTGCGTACAAGCGGTTCATCCCCTTACCACCCAACGAACGAGCTTCCTCGGGAGTGAGGGAGAGCAAGCCGATGATCTCAGCACAGGCTCCACTCCTATGGGCAATGTCGAGGGGAGTTTCGCCTTTATTGTCTCGTGTGGTGAGGGCCTCTTCATTCAAGTCAATCGAATACACGCCCACAAAGGCAAGAGTATGTGTGTGTGTCTGAGCTTTCGCTGCCATCCAATGATGTGGCAGTCGGACATGCTCATCTTTCTCCTTGTACTTTCTCGCGAGCAAATCTACGTCCCGATCTGGGTCAAGCATCGCTCCTTTTACCGCGGGCCAATCACGTTTCTTGAGCCACTCGTGGTGCTCATTAGCCATGCTTGGTTTGGTTGGTTGGCTGTTTGGCTCTTTGAATTTTATTTGAATTTTTTTCTTAGTTTTTTTGGCCAACCAAAAATTTCCTCATTTATAGGCCCTCATCCAATCTAAAAGAATTCCACCTTCACCCATGCATCGGCTGAGAACGCGTGTCACCAACTTCAACTTCGACAACCCTTGGAGACGAAAACTCTTCTGCCTCTTCAGCACTTCTGCTGGAGGCGATATAGAATCACCAGAAACGAGCACGAGCACGCCCCCACCCCCTCCCCCTCACCGCACCTTTCCCTCAACCTACACAACCTACTCCAGCTTGCCCCAACCCCCCTCGGTGAAGTTTGACTTTGCCAGTGGCGGCTCTGCCATCCTCCCCTCCCTGCATGTCGACGAGTTGATGCTCCGAGGGCAGGGGCGGAGGTTGAGGCGAGGTAGCGGCGACAAGGCGACAAATACCAATGCAAGTGCAAATGCAAATGCAAATAAAAATAAAACAAATCAGTTTGTTTTCGTTCCCACTCTCATCGAAAACCTGGCCAGGGAAATTAATAAAAATAAAAGGGAAAGGGAAAGGGAAAGGGAAAAGCCCTTTCCCTCAGCCTCTCCCTCAGCCTCTCCCTCAGCCTCTCCCTCAGCCTCCCCCTTCCCCTCCCTCTCCCCCCCCCTTCTCCTCGAATCCCTCCTCCTCGCCTCCCCCACCTTCCAATCCCTGACCCTCTCCCCCCTCTCCCCCCCGGACTCCCCCCCCTCCTACCGCGACTCGACCCTCCTCGCCTCCACCCTCCGAAGCCTCCTCCCCCCCCGGAGCTACAAGTCGCTGCTAGCCCGGGTGGAGCGGTACAACGGCAAAAGGAGGACCGAGGTGGGGAGGAATGTTGCGAGCCTTGCTGCGGTTGAGGCTGAGGCTGAGGCTGAGGCTGAGGTTGAGACTGAGGCTGGGACTGAGGCTGAAGGGCGGAGACAATTAAATCGAAATCGATTTAATCGAAATCGATTTAATCGAAATCGATTTAATTATTGTGCGAGCGAGGAGAGCGGGGCTAGCGCTAGCGCTAGCCTCGACGCGGTGTTCAAGGGGGTGGATCCGTGGGTTGAGGCGGTGCTGGGGGAGTTTTTCGGATCGACCAGCGACGCTGACGCTGACGGCGACGTCGCGGGAGGGCAGGGGCAGGAGCGGTATTTCGTGGATGGGGGGGGGTTCGTTATTCGAGGCGGGCTGGGTGGGCTGGGCCTCACAACAGCAACATCAACAACAACATCAACAACAACATCAACAACAACATCAACATCAACGGGGGTTGAATTTGAATTTGAGGAGGATGAGGATGAGGATGAGGATGAGGATGAGGACGCTGGTGATGGCGACGGTGATGGTGATGGGGATTGGCTCGACTCGTTCTACGATGAAAATTCTTCCTCTTCCGCTTCCTCTTCCACCTCCACCTCCAGCAACATTCCTCCCCCCCCCCCTCCTTCCTTCCCGCCTCCCTCCTCCCACCTCTCGGACATTCTATCCCTCCCCATAACCCACCCCTCCTTCCCGTACAACATCAACAAGTCCGCCTCGGGGGGGCAGCGCAACCAGCTACGAATTCTCCTCACCGTTCGGAACTGCACCTTTACGAACGCTGATACGAAGCTGTTCAATAAAACGATAAAGCAGCAGATTAAGCAGCAGATTAAGCAGCAGGGGCAGGGGGGGGGTTCTGCGAAGAAGGGGGGGAATGGGAAAGGGAAGGAGGAGAGTGTAGATGGTGAGGGGGGTGGCGATGGCGATGGTGATGGTGATAGAAAGGCGTTGGACGTTATAGAGGCGGTCAAGAGAGGGAGAATGCTAGGCAATGCTAATGCTAATGCAAATGCAAATGCGAATGAGTCGGACGAAGACGCAAACCAAATCCAAATCCACTCCGCCGGATCGGACTCCGCTGCCCCGGTGCCGTTGATTCCCCTCTCAAACATCTCCCCCCAGGACCCCGAAAACGCCCTCCCCGGTCAATACCTCGCCGTCCACCTTTTGGACCTCCTCGCCCTCTCCGTCCCTCCGATGTGCTACTCCATGCTGTTGCGGCACTTGGCCGATCGGCTCGACAGGCCGCTGGGGGAGAATCGAGGGAAGGCGTTCATGGGAAGGATTAGTCACATTTTGGGGGATTGGGGGGGGAAGGAGGTGGGGTGGGAGAGGCTGAAAGGGGAAGGTGTGGGTCACAGCACGAAAACGAAGATGACGACGCTTGTTGAGGCGGTGGGTGATTTTCTTGGTGAGGATGTGAGCAGCAATGACGGGTGGGGGAACAGCATCGGAAGGCAGGGGGCGGTGTTCAGGGAGGCGAGGGTCTGGGACCAGGCCAACAAAATGGAGGAGAAGGAAAGGGCCCAACACCGCCACCAGCAGCAACGCCAGCGTGAACAACAGCAGGGGCTGCAGCTGGTGGAGGATCACGAGAACTTGGTGAATGAACTCGAAGATGACGAAGGTTTCGAGAACTCCTACGGCTCTGGTTTGAATTTCGTCGTGGCGCCTGACGGGGCCGTGGGCGGGTTTGGGTTCGGGGAGAGCAGCTACGAGGAGGACAGGTTTGGCACAGGGCAGAGGAAGCGGAAGTTTAAGGGGAGGGCGCCGTTGGCGAAGGAGTGGGTTAATTTTGAGGCTGATTGGCGGCTTGAAGAGCAGGAACAGGAACAGGAACAGGAACAGGAACAGAAGCAGGACCTCGACCAGGAACAACAACAACAACAACAACAACAACAACAACAACAACAACAACAACAACAACACCTAATAGAACCAACGTACGACAACAAAGTCTTCTTCCAGAACCTCCCCGTTGACATGACCGACGGTGAGCTTCGGCAACTAATCGGCCACTGCGGATCGATAAAGAAGCTTCGAATCTTCAACCGTCGGCCGGAGCTCGATCCATCCTCGCCTCTCTTCGACAAGGTGGCACGGGAAGGGCTGGACCTTGAAACGGCGAAGAGGGAGCAGAAGCACTTCACGTACTGGCTCAAGAAGCAGAGGAGCATGATCACGCCCGTCTACGCGATTGTAGAGTTCGAAGACGACCAGCGGAACAGCAGCCAAGGCGAAGGCGAAGGCGGGGGAGCGCTGAGGCCCAGCTACAGGTTGTTTGGCCTGGTGGTGAGGAAGCACGCCATCACAACTGTTGCGATTGCGAGTGGGGTCACCAACAACAACTTCCACAACAACTTCGAGAGCAACACCGAGGATATAGAACAACAACAACACCACCCCGGCCTCAATCTCAACAACCTTTGGCTGGAGGCGATGCCCGAAACGGTCCGTAACCTGGACTTCGAGGGGGTGCTAAACAAGGTTCTCTCCCCCGAGATGACGTGCGTGCTCGAAATTGACGAGCACGACTCGGGGACGGCGAGGAACTGCAAGGTGAGTGAGTGAGTGAGTGAGTGAGTGAGTGAGTGAGTGAGTGAGTGAGCGAGCGAGCGAGCGAGCGAAGCGAGCGAGCCTTTTGGAAGACGAGAAAAATATACGAGCCACTACTAAGCTAACACACCCAATTCGTTTGGCTCGCTCGTTTTGCTCTTGCTTCATTAAAAATGCGCCTCACACCTTCTTCGCTCGGTGCAGATTCAGTTCCGGAACCACCACTCGGCGAACTTTGCGCACGAGAAGATTTTGGACGCGGTTAATGGGGGGAGGGAGGATCTGCAGGAGGAGGAGGTCGAGCTACTCAAGACCATCAGGGAGTTCAACTTTAGGCCGAGCCCAATTAACGCGAACCAATTTTGGACGAAGACCATTCAGTTAAGTTCCCAGTTGCACGATAAAAAATTCAAGGAGAAGAGCTTCAAGGGGAAGGAGAAGATTGCGAAGAAGCTGCAGAAGCTGGAGCTGGGGGCGGCAGCGGCAGTGAGTGGGGGGGTGAGTGGGGGGGGTGAGAGAGACATTTTCAGCTACGACAATTTCACCTATTTTAACGATGAGGAAGAGGAAGAGGAAGAGGAAGAGGGTGAGGGTGAGGGCGAGGGCGAGGCGGGTAGCTGGCTGGATTAAATGATTCATTAACTAGGAAAAAAAATTCAAGTTTAGTGAATTGCCCTTTTTTTTCTTTGAGATTTCACATTGTCGTGCAGATGCCCCTGATCTGGACCGTCCCTGAAAAACCCTCTCGCACAAAAAGATGCGTCTGGCCGAACCCGCCACCGTCATTCGCCTTTTTTTGCCTTTTTTATTAGGTCGTGAAGAGGGAGAACCCCCCACCCCCACCCCCACCCCCACCCCCACCCCCACCCGCACCCCCACCCCCACCCCTTTCAGCTGCTTGAGGCCTTCCAAAGCTCCATCTCCATCTCCAACTCGGTTTCCATGCTGGTGAATTCGCCGAGCTTAATTTCGAGCATCTTGATGCGTTTTTTCTGAACGTCAATGAAATTTCTCTGCTCGTTTGCAATCGCTATAGAATCCTCGTACAATCGCAGCTGCTCAATGCGCACCTTCTGATCGCCAATGATTTTTTTCTGCACGTCCACGATTTTCATTGCTTCCTTGTTCAATTTCCGGAGCTCGTTGATCTCTTCCTTCATTTTATCTGTTGTGGGTGAGGGGGGCGGATGAGGGGCTGGGATTGGAGGCGTTGAGGATCTAGTTGAAAGAGATCCCCCAAAATCTTTGGGTTGCCTGAACAATGTTGATCTACTTGTAGTCGGAATCAGGTTTTTATGCTGATCCGGGATTGGTTCGACTGAAGGCTTTGAGGATCTAGTTGAACGAGATCCCCCAAAATCTTTGGGTTGCCTTTTCAATGTTGATCTACTTTTAGTCGGAATCAGGTTTTTATGCTGATCCGGGATTGGTTCGACTGAAGGCGCAGAGGGCAGTGACCGCTTAGTGCGGTCACTCAATTCGTTTTCGTCATCTGTCTCCTCGTTTATGTCGATCTCGACGACCACCGGCTCGACGACCGTCGTTGCAGCCGCCGCCGCGGCTGCAGCCTCAGCCGCCAAAGTTTTTTTGCCCTTGCCCCTGGCCTTCCTCACCGTCGTTGCAGCCGCCGCGGCGGCTGCAGCCTCAGCCGCCAAAGTTTTTTTGCCCTTGCCCCTGCCCTTCCTCACCGTCGTTGCAGCCGCCGCGGCGGCTGCAGCCTCAGCCGCCAAAGTTTTTGCCTTTGATGCACTTCGCCCTCTTCGCCCTCCTTCTTTGTATACGCTTGGCATTAAACCTCGACATGCGTTTTGAGTTTTGGATATGGTGGTGCGCGTGTCCTCTTTATTGTTGCGCTGCCTTTTCCTTCCTTTCCTGGTATGGGGAGGAGAGGCTGGGATGGGTGGTTGCTGGGAGGGTTGAAATGATTCGCTTCTTCCACTTCGCCGCCCTCCATCTTGCAAATCGAGGAGGGGGGGGTCCTTTTCGTCATCCGTCTCCTCGTCTATGTCGATCTCGTTCGGGGCTGAGGGCTGGGGGAGGGATTTTGCAAATCGCCCTCTTCGCCTTCTTCGCCCTCCTTCTGTGTATACGCTTGGCTTGCTTCTCTGAGTCCTGGATATGGTGGTGCGCGTGTCCTCTTTATTGTTGCGCTGCCTTTTCATTCCTTTCTTGGTATGGGGAGGAGAGGCTGGGATGGGTGGTTGCTGGGAGGGTTGAAATGATTCGCTTCTTCCACTTCGCCGCCCTCCATCTTGCAAATCGAGGAGGGGGTGGTCCTTTTCGTCATCCGTCTCCTCGTCTATGTCGATCTCGTTCGGGGCTGAGGGCTGGGAGAGGGATTTTGCACTTCGCCTTCTTCGCCTTTCTTTTGTGTATACGATTTTCCTTTTTTTCCTGGTATGGTAAAGTAAAACATTGCCATTATTATTGCCATTATTATTTTCTTCCGGAGTTTTTGTGGGATTTTGACTAATAATCTTAGAAACTTCCAAGTGGGGAGGAGAGGCTGGGATGGGTGGTTGCTGGGAGGGTTGAAATGATTCGCTTCTTCCACTTCGCTGTCCTCCATCTTGCAAATCGAGGAGGGGGGGATTCGACGAACTACTTCTTCTTCGTAAACCTAGCACAGACAGGTTGGGCCTCTTCCGCTTGCTGTGATTGCTGCTGCTGTTTTCCATGCTATTTTCCATGTTAGTTGAATTCCAATGGTAAATCACAAGAGATTTTTTATTTCCATTTTATGAAACCTAAAAGCCAAACCTTGCCTTGGCTGCCGGACGAACACCTGACAATTCACTGCAGGTGGTTCGGAGCGCTTCAACCACGGAGCAACCACAAGAGCAATCCAACGATTAGGCTAACCCTATGGACAGCACTACTACCAAATTCAATATCGACGAGGGAAACCTTGGCAAGAAGTATATCGTGTCGGGCGAGGGCGAGGTAGACGCAGCGGTTGTACTGAAGCTTGTGCAACGAGCTGATCGACTTTTGGCAGACAAGTTTGGTGGGCCGGGGCTTGTAAAATGCGCAACTAAAGCTAAAGAATCGGTAATCCGGTGCGCTGTGGAAGTGAGCTCAACTCCCTGCTATTCGGCTCTTTGGAAGTGGGTTCCGGCCAACTATTATGAGCTCACTCTCATAGAACGACAAAAGCTCCTCGGGGCAAGGTCGATCAACCAGTTGTGCAAGGCCATGTTGATGGAGAACAAGAGCTTCAATGGCGACATCACCCGCGACTTCGGGTGCAGCGATCCTCATAATAGCAGGTTTTACCTAGTAGTTGTCCAATACACCTCGACGATCGACATGAAAAAATTAGAGAATAGTGTTCGCACACTAAAACCAAAAAGTGAGCGATTGAGCCCAAACAACTTTAAATTCGTGGTCGCGTCATCCGAATCCAACAGTCGTTTGACTGGATATGAGCACGGTGCGGTGTCACCGTTTGGAATGGCTTGCCCCAACGTGCCTATCATATTCCCCACGGAGGCTGAGGCTGAAGTGAATTTCATTTACCTCGGCGGCGGCCACGTTGATCTCAAAGGTGAGTGAGCGAAGCGATCGAGCCTTTGAGGAAAACGAGAATAGTCGAGAATACTCGCGATGGATCGAAATCATACGGCTACATACATACGGCTATATCCACTGCTGAACAACCCACTCAATACAATTCGTTTTGGTATTAAAAATGCGCTTCGCTTCGTTTGGTGCAGTGGGGGTGTCTGTTTCAGATTTTCAGAAAAAGGAAAACGTGTTTCTGGTTCCAGCTTCCACCCGCAAGTATGAAGAGGCAGAGGAGGAAAGGGGGAGATGACATGGACAAAACAAGGGAGGGGCAGCAGGAGGAGAGGTCAAAACGAAAAGACGCGCCTACGATATAGAACTTTTTTTAACAAGGCGGAGTATGAGGCTTTAGGAGCTCTACGAAAGCTCGACCGAGGCTAACGAATAAAAAAAACACAAGGGTCATTTTTAAATACTTCTTTTTTGCATTTTTGCACAAGAAGACGTGCAGACCCCCCCCAACTACCCCTCCCGCCACCGAGGCAGACCTCCGCACCCTCCACAAGGCATGCTCCTCCTCAACCCGGTGCATCCAGGAGCCTGTAGCTGGAGACGGGCCCACAAGTGTGGTATTAGATTTCTGGAGTGCCAAAAATAACAGAGGAAACACACACAACATTTTAATCTTCTCTAATTTCTTCTTCATTTCAATCTCGCCCCACAAACAACTCACCTATCATTGCGTCGGCAATAATCGGCGGATACCGTAGATATTCTTCCTGGTTCTTCTTGCTGAACTGGAACACGCTGTACTTCTTGAAAAACGCCATGTACCCTCCGATCACCTCCTTGCATCTCCCCCTCAGTTCCTTCCTGCTTCGCTCGTCAAAAACCAGAACGAACCTGTGCGTCTTGTGAACACCCTCCAGCAGCTCGTTAAACTTCCCGAACCTTGCCTTCAGCAGCCTTCCGCTCTCCAGCGTGAGCAATTTGGTCTTCTCGTTTTGGTATTTCAGCAGGTTCAGGTCGATCTCCCTCCTAAACAGCTCCCCCATGGGCTTCCAGTACGTGTTTAGATAATTTTCCTTGGTTTGGAAAATTTGCTGCTTCAGCATGGCCCCGAACCAGTTCTGATCTAGGCTAACTTCCTCCTCTTCCTCTTCTTCCTCCTCCTCCTCCTCCCACTCCTCCTCCACCTCCTCCCTCAAGCTCCCCCCGTCTGGACCCAAGCAATGCTCCATATAAACGAAGTTGTTGAGCAAGAAGATGTTCTTCTTGGCAACCTTGTCTCCCCCCCCCCCGTAAGCCGATGCCTTCCTCTGCAAGTTGTCCATCAGGTGGATGACCAGGTGCCTCACGTAGTCTGCGACCTCCCCCGCGTGTTCCTGCGTTCCCTCGTCCCAGGCCATGGCCTTGTGGCGGCTGAGAAGCTGCGCCGAGCGAGGAAGGTGCGAAAGGGGTTAGTAGTGGCTCGTATTCTCGTATGTACACGGTTGAGTAGTAGTAGTGGAGATGGGTGGGTGGCTGTAGTCAGACCCGCCCTTTTTTTTTTAGCCTTTTTCGCTTCGCTTCGCAGTTGTGACTAGCTCGCTTCGCTTGCTGCTCGCTTCACTTTTTGGTTCCAATGCTTATCTTCTTCAACCCCCCCTAACCCCCACCCCCCCCCGCTCTGCTCCGCTCGCTCACCTTGTACGCGTCTGAGAAGGGGCACAGCATCTTGATCGCCTTGACGACGTCGGAGGACAGGGCTGCGATGCCGCAGTTCACTGGAATGGCCGTGGGAGAGGAGGAGCTTATCGATGATGCCAGCGAGGTAAGGGACAACAGGGTCGAGGAGTGGAGGGTAATGGAGAAGGTGAGGACGAGCTGGGAGGCGGGAGTCTTGGTTTTTGTGTCCAGGTGCATAATATTGTTATTGATAGTGTTGTTGCTATTGTTGTTTTCGCGGGTGGATTTCCTCCTCCTGCGGCTCCCACTCTCGTTGCTGTCCGTCAGCTCGAACATGACCGGAAAGAGAAACCTCGCCGCGTCCAAGATTCGCATGCAGGCCGCCGCGTGGTAGCCGTGGGAGCGGACGTTTGGGTTCTCTGTGTCGTTCGCGTTTGTGTTTGTGGTTGTGTTTGTTTTTGTGCTTGCTTGCATGAACATGTTCATGTCCATGTTGGTCACCTTCTCGGTGGCTGTGATTGAAAAGTCAATGACCGCGGAGGCCACGGTTGAGAAAGTTTGGGTGAGGGTGGATTGGTCGGTCAAGCACTTGAACAGAAGCTTCTCCCCGCTTAAAACGACAAGTGCGTGCTCAATGACGCCCACGCACTCCCGGGCCATTTTCACAATCTCCAAATTGTTGTTGCTGCTGTTGCTGTTGCTGTTGCTGTTGCTGTTGCTGTTTATATCCCCACCCCCCACGCTGATCGCAAACTGTTCCATTTCCCGTAGCACGACCTTCTTCCTCGTCTGTCCGTACATTTCCAAATGCTGCTGCTTCTTCCCCGCTTCGCTTACTAACGTTGCCGCGGACAATTCACCCTCAGCATTTAGCACCTCGAAGATGCGCCGAATCTCGTGCACCTCCGAACCGGTGAGAGGGAGAAATTCCTCGTATTTAACGCTTGTGACGCCCTGCACCGAGCGAAACGAGGGGAATTTTTACCGAAGCAAGAGCAAAACGAGCGAGCCAGGCGAGCCAAACGAATTGAGTGGGTTAGTTCAGTAGTGGCTTTTCGCCGTCTGTAGCAATTTCGCGGGATTCATCGCTCGAGTATTCCTACAAAAGCAAGCTCGCTTCGCTCACCTTTCCCTCGCTGGCAGTACTCGACAGCCGCCTTCTTGTCTGCCTTGCCGTCTCGACGCGCTCCATCACCGGGGAGCCGATCGACGAGGTGGTCGAGCTGAAGGAGTGCGAGAAGCTGTTTCTGGTGAGGAAGTCGTTGTTGCCGAAGCTGCGCCGGCACCGAGCGACGAAGCGAGATTGTGCGCATTTTTAATGGAACAGGGGGGAGGGCGAACGAGCCAAACAGTTTGTTTGTTTAGTTCAGTTTGTTTTAGTAGTGGATGTTATTTTTGAGATTTTTTGAGAGGTGTGGAATTTTTTTTGGGTTTTGGAGGGGGGAAAGACCCCCCCCATTCCCCCCTTTCCTCTGCGCTCAACTTTCCGCTGCGCTCGGCGTGATGGACGCAGCTCCTCCCTCACTACCGCTCGGTCGATTTCAATGGACGCAGCTTCGCTCACTCACCTCCCGCGGCTCGTTTCGGAGAACGGTGAGTCGGGCCTACTACCGTCGTTTGGTGGATCGGGCCTACCACTACCACTACCACTACCACTACTACCGTTTCTATTTCGTGGAGTGTTGTACCCAAACAATTCTTCGCTTTGCCCTAACTTTCTTTCTTCTTCGTACTTCATCCGCACCGCCGGCTTGACCTCCAAGTGCATCTTGGCGTACCGCACCAAGCCCCCAACCGCCTTGTCGAGCATCTCGCCCAAGTCCTCGATGGCCTCGCTCGCGCTCTTCATGTTCCGCCTCGAGGAGAAGAACCTAAGCGCCTCGCCGAGCACTTCCACTGCCCTGATGACGTTCGAAACGTCCTCTGTGGAAATTGATCTTGTGGATGAATTGGGCAAGTCCAAAGAGTCGCTCAGCTTCATAACGTGGTGGTGGTTGTCGCGGACGGCCGTGAACTTCCACTGCGCATCCTTCAGAAGAGATACTGTTGCCGTCAGGTTTGTGGAAATGACGGTGAGATTCTTCCTGGCTTCTTTCGCTGGTTGCACCATAGTTGAAATGAAGGAGGTTGAGTTGTTTATTTGAGCTGTTGATTTGGTTATGGAATTGGTTAGGGAAGTGAGGGTGTCAAGCGATGACTGGAGGGATTCCATTTGGAGTTGGGTGGACATTTGAGTGTGAAAATTGTCACCAAATTAATTTTTTGGATCTTGGTTTTTGTTGATATAATCAACAGCTTAACACAGCTTAACAATAATTAACAAAATGGCGGCCATGACCGATGCTAAGAACCCCACCTCCTTCATTGAAGGCCTGACAAAAGAAGGCCTTGCTTACTTCAACTCTGTGGCCGAGGGCACTTTCTCATCTCAAGCAGTTGCTTTCCTAAATGCTTACTGGGCAGAGGTTGGAGATCAAGCAGGTGGGTAAATTTTATAATGCGTGGGCAGGTGTTGGGAGAGCACTGTTGTCCAGAGTTCCAACGTTCGCAAAAGAATACTCATCCTCTTGTTACCCCGTTGTCAATGGCCACCTTGAAATATTTTTTTTCGACTGAACTAACCCACTCAAAATGTTTGGCTCGCTCGGGCAGAATTCATCTACGCCTGCGCGTGGGAAATGGTGAAGGCCTGCGATATGCACGCCAAGGGGATGAGCCTCGTCCACCTCTACGAGGAGGGCAACGACCTCGACTTCAACATTGGCCTTTACTTCTACGAGAAGCTGTGCAAGAAGGTGCTGGACGACTCCGACGGCAAGTGGAGGGACGAGAAGTATGCCAAATCCCTCCCGGAGATGCAGACGGCAATCGTCCGCAAGAAAGAGATCAGGGACAAGGTTGACGTCAACTTTGACGGGAGGATTGGCTTCATTGAGTACTTGTTGTATCAGTATAGGGCCTTTGCTGACCCGGTCGACTTCATCACGAGGAGCATGAACACGGGGGCAGAGGAGCACCCCGAGATCACCGCTGCCAGGGCTGCTTTAGAGGAGGTGAGCGAGCGAAGCGAGCGAGCCTTGTGACAGAAGAGTGCGAAGCGAAGCTCCGTGCGAAATTGCTATACTTCACCTGGATGACTACAACCACAACTTAACCAACATTATTTATTCCACTCAATTCTTTTGACTTGCTCGTTTTGCTCTTGCTCCGTTAAAAATGCGCCTCGCTTCGCTCGGCGCAGGTGAACAAGGCCATCAAGGCGTTCGAGGTGGAAAAGCACAGGCTCGAGGAGGAAGCCAAGGGCACTGGAGTGAAGGCCATGAAGGCCAAGCATGGGTTGGCCATTTTGTTCGCAGGACCGCTGGCCGAGACGCTTAACATGAGTTTGATCAAAGCCGAGGCCAAGGTGAGGAAGGCCATCAGGCTGTACGGAGGAGGACACGTGGCCGTGGGAGATGCCATCAGGGCCAGGAGCGGAAGTGCGGCGATGGTCGCGGAGGCAGCTCACGCGAAGCCAACTCAGGGAAGCTTGTGGTGGATGGGCAGGGACTTGGAAGAGAAGAAGAAGCGGTATGGAAGCATGAGGAAGGGTGGGTATTAAAATCTTGGTTAAGGATAGAAGATATGTTTTATAAAATGGAGTTTTGTGTCTCATTTGTTATTTTTTGGAAGCAAATTGAGTAAGAAGGCTTTCTGTGTGTTGGCTTCTCTCGCTCTTCTCCAGTCGTCCCAGTAGATTTTCACTACGGTGAAATTTAGTTTTTCCAGCAGCCTTAGTTTGAACTTCGTTGTGCCGTTCTCGACGTTTCGTCCTTTGCATTGTATGTAGTGGCTCGGTCCGTTGAACTCAATGGCAATGTTTTTGTTGTCGTTCTTGGAAATCACGATGTCGACGTTCAGCATGGTGGAGGTGTTGAAGGTGACGTTGCTGCCCTCGAACGGTGAAACCTCCATTTTGTGGTCGATGTTGAGCTCGTTCAGGGTGCTGGAGACTAGGTTTTGTGCTTGTGAGTCGGTTACGTTTGATTTTGCTGCTGCTGCTTCAATTTGGCCGAGAAGGGATTCGGGCGGTGGCTCAAGGTTGAGATTCAGTCCCTCGATCTGAGCTGCGGCATAAAACAACGCAAGCTGCTGCAGGTTCTCGTCGTTGAACTGCAGCCGACCGTCACACGCCCTGTTCCACAGTTTCTCGACCAAGTCTCTCCCCTCGTCCAAGCATCCCGCAATCGCGAAGGACCACAGTGGATTCGTAACGGCCTGCTCGTTTCCGTCTCTAACGAATCGTCCGTGCTGAGCCGCCACAGCCTTGAATAAATCCTTGGCCTCGTGCCCGACCGTCGCAAATGCCCAACAGATGTTGCTCATCGCCTGCACGTTGCCAGTTTTGGCGATCCGCCCGTACTGAGCCGCCACAGCCCCGAACAACGCCTCGGCCTTGTGCCCGGCCTTCGCAAATGCCGAGCAAATGTTGCTCAGCTCCTGCAAGTTGCCGTCTCTAACGATTAGTTTGTGCAGACCTGCCACTGCCTCAAAAAGCTCCGCTGCTTTGCACTCCAACTTGGCAAACGCCCAGCAGATATTGCTCATCCCCTGCACGTCGCAACTT
>BRYC01000299.1:2142-15771 GCA_030267985.1 Parmales sp. scaly parma | reverse complement strand
TGGGGGGTCACCCCGACATAAAAATCTTTTAATACATCATTGGAGGAACGTAGTCTGCCGACCATTCTCTCGGACAGAAACCGCCGTACCCTGGAACTGCAACATTACTCTTGTCGCTGTTGCAACCTTCGTTGCCGCAGATGCCAATCGGCTCAGCTGGGATGCCCCTTTATTGAGTGGAATAGTGTTAGTTAAGTGGTGACTCCGATTCTCGTCTTCCACCCCCCCCCCCGCTCCTCTCGCTCACCTATCCATCAACTTGCATCTAAACTGGTTCAGCCTCTCCTGCGCATCGACCAGATCGGTGGTATCCTCGGCGACGCTCCACGCTCGCTCAGCAACAGCACTGGCCCTTGGCCAAGCGCGCTGCGCCAAGTTAGTCGCGTCGATGAACTCGGACCAGAAGCAAGCCTCTATTCCTGCAAAGAGTCCGGATTCTTCGGCAGCCTCTCCGCCAGTGAAGTTCGCTGGCTCCGTTTGATAATACGAAACCCAATCCATCCCGTAGTTAATGTAGTTCAAATAGAAAGGGGCGCTGAGAACTGCGTGATACCCTGCTGCGGTAACGTTGGCCATCTCTTCCTCCCACCCGCCCTTCCACACGTCGATGACCGTGTCGTCCAAGATGTCGGCTCCGTTGTCGAAGATTTCCTGCCAGATCATGTAGCTCATGCCCTTGCTTTTAAGATCTGTAAGCAGCTTCTGCTCGAACTGCGTCTCAAGCCCAGCAAAGTCTTCGACCTCTGGATGGTCTTCCATCCACTTGGTGATCTCCGGGTTGCTCGACCAGCAGTCATCAGGGACCTCGTCTCCCCCAACATGGACGAACGTCTCTGGCGCGAACACCTCCTTGACCTCCTCGTAGAAGTTGCTGAGAACCTCATAGGTCAGGTCGAGGGTGGGATCGAGGGGGCCAGTGTCAGCCTCGTTGCCATCAGCATCGTAGCACTGGGTAAGGACACCGAGTGACTGGCGCCGAGAAAAGACAAAAAATGGTGGGGTGGGTTAGTTTTGCTTGGATTCATCGCTCGATTCTTCATCAAGGCTCGCGCTCGCTCACCTCCCAGCCACGGTACACGTGCCCGGGCGTGTCGAATTCGGGAATGGTGCGAACTCCGCGCGCCAACCCGTACTGGACGATCTCCTTCACGTCATCGTGAGTATAAATTTCGTTGGGGAGGTAAGCTCCGTCGATGCTCATCTTAGGGTAGGAAGTTGACTGGAAAGGAAAGCTGATGGAGTCAACCAAGTGCCAGTGCAATACATTGAACTTCGAGTAGGCCATGGCATCGATGTGCTGCTTGATGAACTTGAGTTCGAGCCAGTGGCGGCTCGTGTCAATCATGGTGGCACGGAATTGAAATCTGAAAAATGTGAAAGTGAGAATGTCTCTTTTGAACCAGTTGAAGACACATTCTACTATGTATTAATCACTCACCTGGGTGAATCGGCAATCTGGGTGCCATCAACACTTGTTCCGGCGTCAACCAGCTGGGAGAGAGTTTCGAGCCCGTACATTGCTCCAAACACCGTTTGGGCTGTGATTTGGATTCGAGGAGGCAAAATCGTTAGTTTGTAGCTCTCGTCGGTGTCAAGGGTTTTGATTTGCTCGTCGGAGGTCACCGAAACATCACAACCAGTGATGGCTCCACCGTCGGCAAGCTCCAAGTCACCGGCCTCCTTGTACCACTCGAAACCGATTGATTGGTTTGGTGCAGATAAAAGTTTGGCAACGAGAATATCGAACTCCTCCTCAGGGAGAAAACCCTGAGCAAGAAGCGAACGCAGGGAGTGGAGCTCGTTGGCATGCATACGGGGTCCAAACATGACTGCTGTGGCGCGGTCCAAGGCCTGGGTGAGGAAATCACTGTTGGCTCCAGTTGAAGCAAAATCAAATTCAGAAGCCGAAAGACTGTAGGTTTTGCCATCATCCAATTGGCTTTGGGGAAGGGGAACAACAGTGAGTTTAGCGCTAGCCATCGTGGCTAGCGCGGCAAGGGCTCCTGTGAGTTTCATTTTTGCAGTGCAGTGAGTATGGATGATTAATTTTGTGAATTTTTGTGATTTTTTTTTTTCTTCCCAGATTCACTTATATTTAAGGGCGTTATACTCTCTGATTACCGACTACGGAATTAGCAGTGCTTCTCCCAAGCTTTTAAACGCTCTGCACTGGTGATTTAATTTCTTGGCATAGGAGGCCTTGCATGAAACTCAACATTGCTGCTGCAATTCTGCTGCCCATAGTTATTGCAACATCATCACTTCCTCACATCGTGCACATTGTAATTGATGACTTCGGTTGGGACCAGGTTGGGTATCATTCCAATTCTGATGAGGTTATCACCCCCAACATAGATAAACTTGTTCGAGAAGGAGTTGATTTGGATCGTCACTATGTTCACAAAATTTGCTCTCCATCCAGGGTTGCTCTTCAATCAGGACGATCCCCAATTCATTCCAATGTTCAAAACGTCCACCCAGAGGTACACAACGGAAAGGACGAGCTTAGTGGATTTCAAGGACTACCCCTTAATATGTCAACCATTGCAGATGTATTGAAAACCACGCACTCCACCCACTTTGTCGGCAAATGGGATGTAGGAATGGCCTCCCATTCCCACATGCCCTTCGTACGTGGTTACGAAACATTCACCGGCTACTTCCACCACAGTAATGACTACTGGCAACAGACTGAGCAAAAATGCTACAACAAACCCGTTTTTGACCTTTGGAAGCACAACTCGACGTTCAGCGGTCCAGCAGTAGAACACAAGAACGGCCCAACCTGCACGCAAGATAAACAAAAGCCGGTGGACGGCGGGAAGTGTGTTTACGAAGAGGAGATCTTGCTTGGAGAAGTTTTAAAAATCATTGATGCTCATCAGCCAGCCGCCAAACCCGCCAAACCGATGTTCCTGTTTTATTCGACCCATTTGACACACATGCCGCTACAGCTTCCCGAAGAGGACTTGGAGAAATTTGCAAATATCAAGAACGAATATCGACGGTCGATGCGGGCGATGAGTCACTACGTGGACAAGGAGGTTGGACAGGTGGTGGAGAAGCTGAAAGAATCGGGCATGGTGAGCGAGCGTGGCGAGAGATTTCGAATCTAGCTAGCGAAGTGTCTAACTCGCTTCGCTCGCAGTGGGACAAAACACTGCTGGTTCTCCACTCTGACAACGGGGGAGAAATTATGACGCAGTTTTGCGGGTCGAGCAACCACCCACTGCGGGGTGGAAAGTTTAGTAACTATGAAGGGGGAATAAGGGTAAATGCTTTGGTGAGCGGTGGTTTCTTGCCTCGCGAGAGGAGAGGAACGAAGCTTGAATCGCTGTTTGGAGGCGAAGACTGGTTGAAAACGTACTCAGCGATTGCGGGCGTGGAGAGTGATTGGGAAAGTGACGTTGTCGCGGTCAACTCTGGCCTCCCTGACTTCGACGGTGTCAATCAATGGCCCGTCATTTTAGGAGAGCTTGAATTTGCAAGAGAAGAGATAGCGATTGGCGACACGTCCGCAATTGAATTCAACGGGTGAGCGAGCGAAGCGAGCGAGCCTTGAGGAAGACGAACATACGAGTTTCACTGCTAAACTAACATTATATTATTCCACTCAATTATATTCGCAGTGATGGAGACGCACTCGTTGGGGGAATATTGCGAAAAGATGGCTACAAGATTTTATTGGGGGCCAAGAATAAGAAGTTCAAAATCTGTCAAGACGTTTTGACGGGAGAAAATTACCCAGACGGTGGTGTTGTCCACCGAATTCCCGAGCTAGTCTGTCGGATCTGTTCGCGCGAACCAGAGAGCGGGTGCCTGTTTAACGTACTACGAGATGAGACGGAAAGCAACAATCTGGCGAGCAGCCAGGTTGAGTTGTTTGCGGAGCTACTGAACCGGGTCGATGAGCTACAGAAATCGATTTTCTCTCCTAACCGTGGGTCGAAGGACACCAGGGCGTGCCGTGTTGCGGAGGAAAAATACGGTGGCTACTGGGGACCTTTTCTGTGATGAACAATTGGGAACAGAGCTTTTTAAAAGCAGAGATCTAATGAACTTATTATAGACCAGTTAAATTTACGTCCCCGGTACGCACTTGAATTCCTTCACCCACTTGCTATCAATCATCGTGTAAGAAGGGTTGCATCGATCGAATTTGCCTCTATCCACTTCGCCAAAGGCGTTTTCCTTTGGCGTGGAAACGGCTGAATTTGAAGCTCTGACACGCTTACAGGCTTCTCCTCTGCTCTTCCCACTGCCTCCATACTTGCAAAGTGCCTCATCATCGTTCATTACCTCTTGGCATTTGGGATCGAGCTTTGGGTTGCAATTCTTCGTGTCAGAGGCAATCGTGTCACGAGCGAAGGCGTCCATGTCGAGCGCCTTTGTTGGGCTTGGGGCGAGAGTTATGAATAGCGGGATTGCCATCAACGAACGGCGAGAAAGGTTGCCGGATTTTGCTAGTGCTGACCGGTGGGATATAGATGTTCGAATAAGGTTGCCGGATTTTGCTAGTGCTGACAGGTGGGATGATTTTGAAAGTGCTGAGGAACCCACAATAAAAAACAAAATAAGAATCTGCATGACTAAAGCGGCTGTGTGGTGTGTACGTTGACGCTTATTCAAACCATTTTTTCTTTTTTTTCTTTTTTGCAGCCCTCACCACCTCACGCCCTCCTCGAAAATTCACCTCCTTAACTTTCGTCCTCCGTTCCCTCCCTCCCAACTCTTACAACGTCAACAATATAATTCGGAAACACAACCCCACAATCCCAAACACAAGTATGTCGCACATCTCCCTTCTCACAGTGAACTCCCCTAATTCCCTCCAAGAAGCCAAGGCGATCATCACGTCTCGTGTGGAGCCCACAATCATCGTGACTCATGCCAGCTTCTCTAAATCCTCTTCCGCCCTTATCAAAACGATTAAATATGACCTCGCAGCCCAGGCTTTCCCCGTCCAACCCCTCCTCGTCACGCTCCAGCTCGATGCTGACGATGAAATAGAAACCTACGCCCTTGATGAGCTAAACATGACAGAAGTGCCAACCGTTAAAATTTTCCACGGTGGCAAGGACATTTCAACCCTCGCCACTTGGACAATCGACCAAGCTATCACAATCCTGAACCGTATCCAAACTGATTCTGTCCGATTTGGGTATGCCAACACTGTCACCAACAGTAACAAAGAGGGTTGCTGCGTGTCGGTGAATAGCGCCTTGAACGGGTACAGCCTGGGTGACATTGCTGCGGCTGGAGCTGCCAATCTTGGCCTCGGTTGCGGCAACCCGCTCTCCTTTGCTCAACTCACCCCCGGTGAAACAGTCGTCGATCTCGGCAGCGGTGCTGGCATGGATGTGTTCATCGCGGCCTCAAAAGTTGGCGAAACCGGGAGTTCAATAGGTGTAGACATGACACCTGAGATGCTCAGCGAGGCTCGGAAGCTGAAATTCGAGGGAGGAAAGAAATTTGAAAACGTGGATTTCCGCCTGGGCGAAATCGAGAACCTTCCAATTGGAGATAAACAGGTGGATTGCGTAATTTCGAATTGTGTTATTAATCTCTCAAGCAACAAGGCGAGGGTTTTCGCTGAGATCTACCGCGTGCTCAAACCAGGAGGTCGGTGCGCCATTAGCGACGTTGTCATGCGTGAGAACATGATTCTGCCGACAGCTCTCAAGACGGAACAAGCTTTGGCATGCTGAGTGAGTGGGGCTCCTGAGCAAGAGACTCTTGGGGCCCTGTTATTGTCTGCCGGTTTTTCGGATGTAAAGGTTGAGGTGAAGGAAGAGAGTCGGGATGTGATTTCTCAGTGGTTGCCAGGATCCGGTGCCGAGGATTTCGTGATTTCTGCAAACATTTCTGGCAGGCGACCGATTTTATGAATGGATTTTTTAATAAGCGGTGAAGCGGTGGAATGACAAAGAACTTTGTTTTTTAGAGAAAAACCGTTTAACACACACCCTTTTTTTAACAAAATAGTTTAGCTTTCATTCGTACATGTTATCAACCGACACATACACCAAGCTCATCGGTGAAAAGTCTAAGCACAACTCGAGCATCTGAACCCTGAGCCACGCACTCCCCAAGCTCGCATCTTTGATGCTTTTCGTTGGTGTTGGCAGTGTAGCGTACATGCTCGCCGTTCCTGGTTTGATGATTTCGATGTTGATGATGGACTCCAAAATCAGCATCAGCTTGATGATTTCCGTTGGGTTCTCCGCACTTTCCACCCCCCCCCGCCAGCAGCTCCTGCGGTCAAAGTCCCACAAATTTCCTCGCGCAATACCGTGAACGGGCAAGTCCGCCTCTAGCGCCAAAATCGTTTTCTTCAAGTCCCCCATTCCCCCCTTCTCCCCCTCGAACTCGTCGTCCTCCTCCCCATTCTCTTCCTCCAGCCCCTGGTGTTTCCTGTTCTTGTACTCGTAGTTCAGGTGCATCCTCTCCTGCTGCTTCCTTCCCTCCTCGTCGTTCCTCATGATCCTGCTTGGGTCGATCCACTCGTCGAAGCGACTGCTCCACCTCCTGTAGTGAACCTGCGGACGAGCGAGCGAAACGAGCGAGCGAAACGAGCGAACCGAACGTATTGGGTGGGTGGGGTTAGTTAGCTTAGTGGTGGCTCGCATATATTTCTCGTCTTCATCAAGGCTCGCTCGCTCACCTGCACGCCAACGATTCTCACGTTCCCAGATTCCTCGCTACCAGACGTTTTGATCTTCAAGATGCGCGCGCCCCAGATCATTTCCGGCGACCTAACGAGGACTTGCTTCCCCACGCCCTTGACCAAGAACGCGTTCATATCCTCTCCGATTTGGGAGTTGAGGAGCTTGATGGGTTGGTCGGGGTCCGAAGGGGGCGGTGATATGTCCTCCTCGAACTCGTCGTCGTCGCTCATCGCGTCTCCTTCAACATGGATTGAAGTTTCAGCGGCCCTCTGCTTTTCCTTTTCCTTCTCAATCTCCTTCTCCTTCTCAATCTCTGCCTTCTCATGCTCCTCCAACAAACACTCCCCCCCATCCCCCACCACCAAAATTGACCTCCACTCGCCCGTAAAATAGAGCTTCGCAGCTTCGACAAAAATTAGCACCATCATCTTGAACGGCGCCGATTCATTCAAGCACGCCATCACGGATGCAATGGCCGCCGGCTTCCGGTACCGCTTCATGATGCCCATCCCCCCCTCATCCACGAAGAGGGTCTGCTTGAAGGCCCAGTACAAGTTGCCCAGAACGTCAACTCCGAGGGGGAGGCGGCGGCCACAGGATTCGCTCCATTTTATCTCTAGGTAGTTCTGCAGCGTTGCCTGAACAAACTTGTCCATCTCCGCCACCCTCATGGAGTGCACCCTCAAAGCACAGCTCTCGTGAGCGCTCTCACTCCCACAAACGAACGGCACACTCCCACTTCCCTCTCCCATATTCAACCTGTATTCCAACTCCTCTTGGAAGCAAGTTGTGTTCCGAGGCAACAAATCAGTCATGCCGTTGCTATGGCAGTTGTACCTGATACTGCGCGGATTGGGTTAGTGTGACTAGCTCGTTCGCTTGCTGCTCACTTCGCTCGCTCGCTCGCTCACCTGTGCACGTTCTCCTCATCAACGAACGCCAGCTGACCTCCAATTCGCACAGTGACAGCAGCCAACCTCCCGGTGTCCTCGATCTGAGCAATGCACGTGCTAATGCCCCCGCGGCTTGCGACCGCGTGCTTCTCTTCCCACTCTTTCCGAGTCGGAACGCGGACCATCGGTGCCCCGAGCGTCACATCACTAACACCGCAGAAAGAACAAACCTCTTCACATTTGTAGTCCCGCACGTCGTTGTTCATGTTCATTGGGTCGATGCCACTACTCGGTGGCATGTTTGTGTCCAGCCGTCCTCCAAACACGTGGTTGAAGACGGGCGTCATGCACATTGTGTAAAACTCGCCCATTTCCTTCCCGATCTTGTCCATCGTCGACTTTGAGAGGAAGGCCTCCTCGCGCTCCCTCGCACGGTTTGTCTTTAACACGATGGATTTCTTGAAATTGGTCTCGCCGTCGTCGTCGATGCAGAGCTGGCAGTTCTGAAACTGCTGGAATTCGTTGCCCTTTGAAACCCTGCCGGTCAGTTCCCGCTCCCAACCGGCGGCTAGCTCACTTGAGCTCGCGCTGGTAACGCACGACGCGGGGGTGGGCACGCGCTGGTACTTCCTCTTTGCTGATTTAGTGGGAGTGAGTGTGGGAGTAGAAGTGAGACTTGGCTGGACCACAACAGCTTCGACCGCAACCACGGCTACCGAGCCGTTGTCGACCTCCATACTGTTGTAATCTTCCACAACGACCGCGCCCACTTGAACAGGGGTTGGGGCAGGGACAGAAACAGGCGCGGTCTCAGCTTTGACCGGTGAAAAAACACCAAACAACTCATTCTCATTCTCATCATCATCACCCTCCTCATCCTCTTTAAAGTCGTTAAGGTCCAAAAAGTTGCGGAACCTCCTCTCAACGCCCTTCTCGACCAACTCCTTCAAAAAAATCATCTCCTCCTCCATTTTCCCAGCGGCAGCTGTTTCCGTCTCCGCCAGGTACTTCCTGCACTCGTCAACGTTAACGGCCGCCTTCGCTAGGGTTGCTAGGATCAGCACCCACTCGTCCTTGGTGCGGTCCTTCTCGTGAAGCTGCGCCGAGCGAAGCGAGGCGCATTTTTAATGAAGCAACATCAAAACGAGTTAAGCGAGTCAAAAGAATTGGAGTGGGTTAGTTTAGTAGTGGATGTAGCCATTATGTCTGCAGCCATTTCGTTGGATTCATCGCGAGTATGCTCGTCTTCATCAAGGCTCGCTCGCTTCGCTCGCTCACCTTTAGGGCGCATACAGCCTTGGTCATGTTTGCGAAGACCTGCGCCGAGCGAAGCGAGGTCGCATTTTTAATGAAGCAAGAGCAAAGCGAGCGAGTCAAAAGAATTGAGGGGAATAACGTTAGTATAGTAGTGGATTGTTGGTGGCTGTAGCCATTGCTCACCTCATTCTGAAACATCGAAACCGCTGCCTTCTCGTTGTACTGCGCACTTATGTTAGGCGTAAGCAGTACATCCAGCACCTTCGAGCTGTCGTAGGGCTTGCCGAAGTACCCGTGACTCTCGATGCACGCCTCCTTGTACAAGAGCTTCGGAACGTTCCCCCCCAACGCCGCGTCCACCTCGTCCAAGCTCCACGGCTCCTCCATGTTGATCTCACCCCCAAATTTCACCATGTACATCAGTTCGTCTCCCATGACCACCATTCTGCAGATGACTCCCTCGTCCCCGACTGTTTTCCCCAGCCTCGGGTCGTTGTTGAAAAAGCACGTCCCCTTGATGCAGCAGGGGCAGAACCACTCTCCCTTGGGAATTGCGGTGAGGGGAGGTTCGAGCCTGCGCCGAGCGAGCCAAACGAATTGGGTGGAATAATGTTGGCTTAGTAGAGGATGTGGGGGTGGTTGTAGCCATTTCATTTCATTTCATTTTCGCTCGTTCGCACGCTCACCTCATCATGTTGTACTTGGCGTCGCAATTGTCGCACAACAGAATGGTGCTATCCTTCTTGCTGTCAATGTCGTTGGGATTGACGCAAAGGTCATCATCGAGCCACTCGTACGGTCTAATTGCGCCATAATTCAGCACCCAGTCGTGCACGAGCCTATCGAACACCGCCCCAACCTTCTCGACGTTGTTGCACGTGATGCTCCCGACATTGTTGCAGATGTACGTGTTCGCGACCACCGTCCTGAAATCACGCTGCGCCGAGCGAGCCAAACGAAATTGAGTGGAATAAATGTTAGTTTTAGTTTTAGTTTTTGGATGTGGGGGTAGTTGTAGCCATTTTCTGCTCGTTCGCTCACTCACCTGAAATTCCCTGACTATGATCGCGTCGGCGACGCCGGCCTTCGCACGCCGAGTTGTTCTCACCCCAATGTCCTTCAACACCATCGGGTGAAGAACCTTCTCGTAATAACCGGGCGCCTCCTTGGGCAAAATTGGCCACAAGAACTCCCCGCTCTGGGGCAGAGAGCAGACAGTACGAAGAACGGCAAGGCACCGCCTGCAGCCGTCTGGGTATTCGGAGTCGTCAATTGCAAAGCTGTCCCAGTGGGTCTGGGCAAAGATTACCGGAGGAATAACGTACTTGGTCGTCTCGTCGAAAACCGTCGGCTTCCTCAGAACTCCGTCGGCCGGTGGCGTCTGCTCGAGCGTCGTCGTGGGCGTCAACGCCGCCTTTAGCTCCGGCGCCGGCGCAGGAATAGGAACCACCCCCACATCATCCACCATCCCGCTCCTCGCGCTCTGCAGCTTGTTGCTAGGCGTGTGCGTGAGGCAGTGGCTCGTCCCGTCAAGCGCACAGTAGGTGCACGGGAGTCCCCGCCGACTCACGCTGCGCCGAGCGAAGCGAGGCGAGGCGCATTTTTGATGGAGCAGAGGGGAAGCGAGATAGCCGAAAGAATTGAGAATAATGTTAGTTTAGTAGTGGCTCGTATTCTCGTCTTCACCAAGGCAAGGCAAGCGGAGACTGAGTGAGACTCACCTAACGCACTTGATCTCCCCGTACGCGCCCTCGAACTTCTTCCCCAGCGCGGATGGCTTGGACTGCGTCGTGCCGTAGTTCCCGCTCCCGCCCGAGCTGCCGATGATGGGGATGTTTGACTTCCCGACGACGACCTTCTTGCTGCACACGTGCATGACGTTCTGCGCCGAGCGAAGCGAGATTGCGCGCATTTTAAACGAAGGTTGAGAGCAGCGAGCGTGCAAAAATAGTTGAGTAGGTTAGTTCAGTAGTGGATGTAGCCATAAATAGTAATTTCGCACGGAGTTCGGCACTTTTCTGTCACAAGGCGAGCGGAGACGGAATGAAACTCACCTTGCCGTTGCACGCCTGGCAGGCTCCGTGCTTGGTGAAGAAGGTCGCGGCCTCCAGGGCGGCCTTGGTGACCCTTATCTGCTGCCTGGAGTGGGCTCGGGCGATTTTTTTGGCCTGCTTCTGGGCGTTGGAGAGGGGCTTTTTCTTGCTCTGCGCAGAGCGAAGATGGTGCGAGGCGCATTTTTAATGAAGGACGAGCGAAACAAGCGAACCAAATAAAGTGGGTGGGTTAGCTTAGTAGTGGATGGATGTAGCCGTTTTATATTATGTCTGTAGCCATTTCGCGCACTTCATCGCGAGTATTCTAAACTTCACCAAGGCGAGCGGAGACTGAGTGAGACTGAGTGAGACTGAGTGAGACTGAGTGAGACTGAGTGAGACTCACTCACTCACTCACTCAATCACTCACTCACTCACTCACTCACTCACTCACTCACTCACTCACTCACCTGACCATCATCATTCATCTCCGAGTCAGGTTCGTCATCCGAGTCGGTCATGTTACCGGAGCGGTAGAGGGTGGCCTTCCTCAAGTACTGCGTCGAGCGAAGCGAAGCGAGGCGCGTTTTTAATGGAGCAGGGGAGAGGCGAGCGAGCAAAAAAATTGAGAATAATGTTAGTTTAGTTAGTAGTGGCTCGTATATATTTCTCGTCTTCATCAAGGCTCGCTTCGCTTCGCTTCGCTTCGCTTCGCTTCGCTTCGCTTCGCTTCGCTTCGCTTCGCTCGCTCACCTCCTCCCTTTTCTCCACGAGGTTGTCAATTTCCTCCTCCGAGTAGAACGAGTTGTTGGTGTTGGCGAAGTTCGAGATTCTGCGCCGAGCGAAGCGAGGCGCATTTTGAATGAAGCAAGAGCAAAACGAGTTGTTAAGCGAGTCAAAAGAATTGAGTGGAACAATATAATATAACGTAATGTTAGTTTAGGTAGTGGACGTAGCCAGCCGTCTGTTAGCCATTTCACGAAAAAATTCATCGCGACTATTCTCGTCTTCATTGTCGGCTCGCGCTCGCTCGCTCACCTTCCGATTTGTAGAATTTTATTTTTGATTTCGTCCCTTCGCTGTTGAACCTGGGGGGATGTGGTGGGGGCCTGCGCCTCGTCCTCCATCGCGTTGTCATCAGCAGCAGCCTCCATCTCCTCCTCCGCCTTCTCAGCCGCAAGCTCCTCCCGGCGAGACTCCTCGGCCTTGTCCACCTCCGGCCTCATAACTTCCCTCCTGGCCTCCCTCTGCGCATTTAGAAGTTTTTCGTACTCATTCTCATTCGCGTTCGCATTCGCATTCGCTTCATCTTCAACCTCTCCTTCTCCCGCATCCTTCCCCAAATCCAAAACCTTCAGCGCAATGGTCTTCGTCGGCCCAGCCGCATTCCCCTTATAAACCGCCTGGCTAA
The DNA here is from genome assembly GCA_030267985.1 of Parmales sp. scaly parma. Lineage (NCBI taxonomy): Eukaryota > Bolidophyceae > Parmales > Parmales sp. scaly parma. The sequence continues at coordinate 3,509 of BRYC01000299.1, read as the reverse complement.
CGCTCCTCTCCAACTCCCCCCTCGCCCTCCTCTTCCCCTCCCCCCCCCCCTCAAAAATACTGTCTGAGCTCCCCTCGAGCGCCCTCAACGCCTTGTTGATGTTGTCCTTGATCGGCCCTCCGGAGTTCGTTGACATTGAGCGGATGTTGTGGAGGTAAAAGGTCCAGTGGGTCGTTGTCGTTGACGGGAGGGATGGGGTCGGAAGCCGAACGACGACTTTATTTTCCTTTTCAACTTTATTTTTCTTGACTGTTGAGGGGTTGCTGCTTCTGCTGCTGCTGCTTCTGCTGCTGCTGCTGCTGCCCCCCATCTTCCCCTCCCTAACCCCATCCCCCAACCTCTGCCTCAACCCCGCCATCGCCCTCAAATCGTGATCCCTTCCCCTTATGCTCGCAAAGCTCCCCGCCCCCTGCCCCCTGACAGCGTGGCTCTGCTCCGGCCTGCTCATCCCAATTTCCTCGCACGCTCGCCCGACCAGCGAGAGGCGAGCGACCTCGACCCAGGTTTCGCCCGTGACCGGGATGGAGAGGGTTGTCTCGCCACTGCCGCTGCCGCTGCCACAGCTGGCATTTGCAGTGGTGGCTGGATCGGCGGGAGGGGGGGAGGAGGAGGAGGAGGGAGCGGTGGACAAGGCAACAACGTTAGGTACGGCAAAACTGCCGCTGTTATTGTTATTGTTATTTTTGTTGTTGTCATCACCGAGCTGGTCAGTAATATCCAAGCCCTGCGTTATCGCTGGCTGCGGCTGCGGCTGCGGCGACGTCGCTGCTGCAGCCCTACCCCTACCATTACCACTCCCACTCCCACTCCCACTCCCACCCGTCCCAAACTGCTTCTGCTGCATCGCCGCAAACTCCTCCTTTGCAATCTCCTCCTTGTTGAGGTTGTTCTGCATGTTGACCGTAACGACCTTGGTGAGGTCCCCGGCGAGGTACGCGGTGAGGAGCTTCCCAACCTCGTTGAGGACGGCGACGTCGAGGGAGTTCACGGCGGACTGGAGGGAGTCGACGGTGAGGAGGGGGGAGGAGGAGGAGGGAGGGGAGGAGGGAGGGGACGACCGGGACGACACACCAAGGGACATAAGGGGGGACAAATTTGGTACGCCGACGAAGGGGACGACGCCGCCGGAGAAGAACACTGACAGGAAGTCCCACACCATTACAACGTCCCTGTCGAATGTGTTCCTGCTCCTGCTCCTGCTCCTGCTCCTGCTCCTGCTCTCGTTCGTGTCGCTCCCAGCCTCTCCCTCCCCCTCGTTCTCCGGCAGCCCTCCCTCCCCAAACGTCTCTCCCACCCTCCTCCCCCCCGGCCTCCCCCCGTAAAGATCGAACCTCGGCGTCCCTCCCCCCTCCCCCTCCCTCGCTGTC
>BRYC01000297.1:40860-58248 GCA_030267985.1 Parmales sp. scaly parma | reverse complement strand
CCCCCCCCCCCCCCCCCCCCACCACAAGCCCCATATACACCCTGACGATGTCCGACGAATTCAACACGCCGAACCGAACCTTTAAGGACGGTGATGATCCCACCTGGACGGCAATTCACAAGAACGGTGGGTTTGAACATTTTGTTCTTTTTTTTTCTTTTCTTTTTTATTGTTTGACACTCATCCAATCCCCGTCGCAATCCCGTCGCCATCGCCATCCCCATCGCCATCCCTACTCAGACTACACAAACGCAGCCATGCAGTTCTACACCGCCTCCTCAGTCTCAACCTCCTCCGGCCACCTCACAATAAAAACCGGCTATGGCGAAACTTCCTACAGGGCCTTCGACGAAGACAGCAAAAAATCCTACATGGAGAAGAAGTTCTACACCTCGGGGATGGTTCAGTCCTGGAACAAGTTCTGCTTCACGGGGGGGATTATGGAAGTCAGTGCCAAGTTGCCTGGGAAGAGTGACGTGGGGGGGATGTGGCCGGCGATTTGGCTGCTTGGGAACTTGGCGAGGGGGACCTATGTTGGCAGGTGAGTTTTGAGCCGTGACCCAGCCGTGACCCAGCCGTGACCCAGCCGTGACCCAGCCGTGACCCGTGACCCTGCCGTGACATTCATTCATTCATGTATCAACCCAAAATATTTTTATACTTTAATTTCAATATCAATAATTCAATAAATCAATATCAACCCAAAATAAAATTAACCCACCTCCATTTCAATCCTCATTTCATTCCTCCATTTCAATCCTCCATTTCATTCCTCCAGCACCGACTTCGTCTGGCCCTGGTCCTACGACACGTGCGCCCCCCCCGTCCTAACCCAATGGGACAAGGACAACCACAAGAACCTCCCCCAAGGCCCCGACTCCCAGGAGATCAACGCCTGCTCAAAGGTCGCCCACTTCGGTCTCCTCCCCGGCGTTGGCCGGGGCGCCCCCGAAATCGACATCCTCGAGGGCATGCCCGGCACCAGCGAGAAGCTCCCGAACACTAGGACCACGAAGCCCTACGCGAGCATGAGCTACCAGGTTAGTCCTGGGGTGATTGGGGATCGGCCGAACGAGGGACAGACGCCGAAGCAGGGGAAGCACGCTTGGTATAAGAATCTCGCTTACGGGACGAACAGTAGCCTCAACCCGTTCTTCTACGGGTTTACGGCGTTGCATAAGCCGATTCAGAAGACCTATCAGACCGACGCAATCAGTGCGAATGCGCAGCTCAGCAGCACTCACTTCGAGAAGAGGTGAGATGTTTATATTATTATTATTATTATTATTATTATTGAGCCACTATGCTATAGCATACTGAACTAACCTCATTTCTAACCTCAACTACCCTCAACTAACCTCAACCTGAACTAACTTTCACTTTCGTTTTTGCACTTTCGTTTTTGCACTTTCGTTTTTGCTGCAATTTCTCATTCTCTTTCATGACACAGCCACGTGTACAGGGTCGAGTGGGAGCCGCCATCGAAGACCACCAAGGGTTGGATAAGCTGGTTCCTGGACGGCGAGTTCGTGCACAGCATCGAGGGCGCGAGCCTCGCGGACCTCACCGGCGCTAGCATCTCCTCCGAGCCGATGAGCATCCTCCTCAACGTGGCAATAAGCAGGACCTGGGGATTCCCGGCTCCTTGCCCGAAGGGCTGCGACTGCGACTGCTTGAAGGACATGGACGACGGGAAGTTCGTCGACCCGTGCGATAACCCCACCTGCGCGTGCGCGCTCCCGGCGGGATTCTGCGATAACTTTCCGGCGGAGCTCAAGGTCGACTACGTTCGCCTCTACCAGTCTGACCACCACTCCTTGGGGTGCAGCACGAAGAGCCGGCCCACGAAGTTGTTCATCGAGGGGCACCGATCAAGGTACATGGAGGAGGTGAGCGATTTGTGGAAGACGAATCACCATTTTACCATTTTAACATTATTCCACTCAATTCGTATTTTTTATTCGCACCTTCGTAGCACGATGATATGCCCCTGAGGGAGGTGAAAAAAGGAGGAGGGGGTTGCAACTCGGACGCAGATTGCGGCTCAGAGGGCAAGTGCTCTGACAAATTGCTCTGCGACTGCACTGCCACATCCTTTACGGGGCCAAACTGCTTGGCAAACTCGTATTTCTACGACAATCCGTATGAAGAGGATGAGCAGGAGCTGGGGTTCGAGATGCCGTTCTTGCCACGGTTGCTAAAAACTGTGTTAGCGTATGTGGCTGTGATTGGATTTCTGGGGTTCGTTGTTGTGGTGAAATTGAGGAAGAGAGAGATGTTGAGGAACAAAAACCAAGAGAATGGCTGCAACAGTGGCGAATTGGAAGTTGTTGATGTTGTTGATTCCCAATTCACCCCAATCTTGAGCAACGTCAAATTGAGCCGTCAGAGATGAGAGGGGGGGAATATATATAAACACAACTTTAAAACAAACAATAGCATGATTCAAAACAACTTCCCCATTAGCGCGCTACAACTCAGCCGCTCAATGCTGTCCATCCCAATACTCTCTATAATCCTCTGCCTCTTGACGAACGGCTGGTCGTTCTCTACGACATTCTTTCCCCCCTCCCTCTCGACGCTCTGCACCTCCCTGCAAACGTTCATGACCGTTTGCCTGACCAGAACCCCCAGTAGACTCTCGCTGACGACCTGCCCGTGCTGCAGTGGCCCGATGGTCCTTCTAATAAGGCAGTCCGCACCAATGTGAACTCTAACCCTGAAAAATCCCTTCTCGTCCCCCCGCAACGGATCGACGATGATGTACACGCTGCACGGGTTGATCCCGAAGAGCTTGAAGTTTTTACTTTCCGGGGAGAACTGCTGGTCGCAGTCGTTCCAAAGCACCAGCACATCCTCTTTCTCGACCTTCTTTTTCCCGAGGACCATTTGGTCGCCCTGAGCATTCCCCCCCCCAGCCCCAAAAATCTCGATGTTCGAGTCGGCAATTATAGAGCTGTGGCTCACTCGCTTTGGTGTTGTTGATGAGGTGGTATTGGAGGTCACTTCTGCTGCTGTATTTGTCTCCTCGTTTGTGCTTGTGGTTGTGATTGTGTTTGTTTCCTTCTTCTTGTGCTGTTCAGGTGCCTGCGTCTGCACCTGTGTCGTTTCCATCTTCAGAGACGGAGCGGTAAACAAAACTTCCTCGTGGGCGTTCGAGTAGTAGATCACTTCTCCGGAAACCAAGCTCGGGTTGATGGACTTGTTGAACTTTAGGTGGGTCTTGAGGTCGACTTTCGTTCCCAGCGAGAGGAGGAACTTGTCGTACGATTTCGTAGCTTCGTTGTTATTGTTATCGCTGTTGTCATTGTGAATTTCGTAACCATGCCTGACAAGTTTAATAGTCTGTTTCCCTCCCTTAACATCGTTCACGGCCCTAACAACGTAGACCGAGTGCTGGTTCCGCGTGGAGATGGAATCGAGCGCGGCGATCTTGTTCCGGAGCTTGACGGAGCTGCCCTCGAGCAATTCGAGCCGCCCCCAAGAGGAAATGTTCAGGAAACCCATCATTGACAGGAACAGCCGTGAGGATGCGAATGGGGTGGTATTGTTGTTGTTGTTGTTGTTGTTGTTGTTGTTGTTGTTGTTGTTGGCGCGCGGCTGCTGGCTAATCTTGATTTTCCTCCTCTTCCTTTCCAACTCAAACTCCTCTTTTCCCATTCTCTCCTCCACCTCCAACATCCACTCAAGGTTCACCTCCCCCCCCTCTTCGAAATCCACAATAACGTCCAACTCTTCCGGCCCCGGGGTGGAGTTTTCGATTAAATTCAACAGCGGGTCCCTCGCCCTCTCTTCCTGGGGCGGTGGTGGGGGAGGGGGCGGGAGGGCTACTCCTCCCACGAGGACATTCCTCGAGTTCGCATTTGGCACAACGTTCTCGCCATTGTTATTGCTATTGCTATTGCTATTGCTATTGCTATTGCTATTGATATTGATATTGTGATTGTGATTGTGATTATTATTGTTGCTCGCGGGGCTGATACTCCAGCAGAACTTTCCCGTGGCGTCCCTGCAAATCACGAAAATCTTCGACTTGACGTTCGCTTTGTCACCCCCCTTCTGATTCTCCTCGTCAATGTCAATAACCGTCAAGATTGTCTTCTTGTCGAGCAAGAAATACTTCGTCTCCCCCTTCGTTCGGTCCCCAGCCCCTTCCGCAACGCTCCCAATGCAGCTCTCGTCTATCAAGCACCCTCCCTCCTGAATTTCCTCCTGCCCTTCGTCGTCGGTCAACGTCGCAGTCGATGTCTTCCTGAAGTTCTCCTTGACGATGTACTGGTGCAGAAGAACGCCAGGCGCCTGAGTCTCCTCGGACAGCGAATCGCAGCAGGAAGAGCTCCACGCGACTTGAATTATTTTTGCCGCCAGCGTCTGCGGCTGAGCGTTGGCATTGGCGTTGGCGTTGGCGCTGGCGTTGGCCTGGTCGCCATCTTCCTGGCTCGCCTGCTTCTCGTCCCTTAGAATCCACGGACAAGCCGTGACCCAGTGCAGCAGGCAGTACAGGCAGGACTTAATGCACCGCTGCAAATCTCTGTTCTCGTGGTACATCTGCATCTGCTTCTGCGTTGAATTTCCGGAGCCTGCGCCGAGCGAAAGAGTGGGTAGGTTTAGTTTCTCGCTTCCTCGACCCCTCCCCCCGCTCCGCTCGCTCACCTGCTGGCCACTGTCCACTGGTCCCCCTCCCCCCTCCGCCACTGTAATCGCTACCTTGAGCATGCGCATCGTTGGCTGCGGATGACGACATCTTGATCTTCTTGATCCACTTCTGCGCGCAGCTTACCACGCTGGCAAAGACCCGGCTCTGCGGGAACTTGTCGCTGCGCCGAGCGAAGCGATGCGCATTTTTAATGAAACATGAGCGAACCAAGCGAGCCAAACGAAAACGAATTGATTGTGTTAGTTAAGTAGTTGATGTGGCCGTCTGCAGTCATTTCGCGATATCAATCGCGAGTATGTTCGTCTTCCTCAAGGCTCGCTTGCTTCGCTCACTCACCTTGAGAAGGACATTGCCGTGAGCACGTCGAAGCAGACGAGGATGGTCCCAACATTTGCCCAGCCGCTCCCGTTTCCGTTTCCGTTGCCATTCCCGTTCGCATTCGCGTTCGCTCCTGAGCCGTCCATGCTCGTTTGTCTACTCGGCTTGAAGATATCGTTCATCTGAGTAGTGATGTAGTCGCACAGTGTTGCGTTGAATGCCTTGCTGGCCTGGTGCATGTAGCCATACTAGCAGCTGCGCACCAGATGGTTAGTGTTAGTTTTCTTACCATTGACTTTGTTGTGGCTTACCTTCTGCAAATTCAACGCGTTCTGCTCCGTGTACATGTACGCGGTTAGGAGCTGCATGCAGACCTGGCTCGAGTGGGGGTGGGAGGTTTGGGAGGAGAGGATGGTGAGGCAGTGGGAACGAAGGGTTGAGAGGGGGTGGGTCCCGAAAAAGTTGTGGGATTGCGTTGTTTTTGTTTTTTGGGGGTCGTCTATGTTGTTGTTGGAGTTGCGCCGGAAGATTGTGTGGGTGTGGTGGGCCTCGGGGGCTATTTGATCTTGGGAGAGGATTTTCATGATTGCTCTGTTCAGAGTATCAGTCAAAATCCTTATTCCGGGGATGTTCGTTCCCAGAACCATTCTGCTCCCGCTAATTACGCTGGCCAGCACTTCGTCATTTTCGCACCCAACCGCTTCATCAACCGCCATAACATACCTCGTCCTCATGCTCGGGTCCAGATCCCTCATGTTCCTCGCGTGCGGCGTGCACAGGATGTTCCCGAGGCACTCGATCGCTCTAGCCTTTCCTTTCTCGTACCCGGCGCGCTTCGTCAATGACGCGTCAAATAGCCACGCGCCGTAGACCCGCAAAATTGTGTTCGCTCGGGGGGGGAAGGCAACAGCAGAGATCGCGTACCGGCCCGATTGGGTGTAGTACCCGCTGGTTGTCGCTGGCTGATCGTCGCCAGAAACCGCCGACGAAGTGCTGTTTCCAATTTGGAGCATCGCGTCGACATTCTCACTTATCCCACTCAAGCAAGAGGCGAAAACAGCGGGAGATACAGGTTCTGCGTCTTTTAGTCCAGCCCCGGACCCGTGGAAGACCATCCTGTTTGGGTTGCCGATCAAGTTTACCAACCTCCCCCAAACAAATTTCAAGGCGTGGGGGGTGAAGTGGCTTATCTTGAGCTGATTGTTGGTGGTGTTCCCGGCCCAGTAAATTGTGAGGTCGATGTTCTTCAGCCTGTGCTTGTTCTTCTTGTTTTTGTGGTTGTTGTTGAGGTTGTCGTTCAATGTTGACGTGGAAGATTGTATTGTGGATGAAATATGCTGAATTTCGTTCACCTCTGTAGGCATGTCTGCCGAGAGGAAGGAGGTGTCGGAGGAGCCGCAGACGTACGTTGTCAATGATTTGGTGATTTGGATTGTTAGCGATGTCCACTGCTCCACGAACACCAACCGGTGGCACCATCTGCGCCGAGCGAAGCGAGGCGCATTTTTAATGAAGCACGAGCGAACCAAGCGAGCCAAACGAATTTTGAGTGGAATAATGTTAGTTTAGTAGTGGATATAGCCGTCTGCAGCCATTTCGCGGGATCCATCGCTCTTCGCTCGCTCACCTGGTGGCGAACTTTCCAAGCAAATCCCACAGCGTGATGAGGTGTGTGTGCGTTTTTGTGATGCTGAAACTACTCCGCAGGTAAACCTCGAAGACCAACCTCGACGTCTGCGCGGCAATCTTCTGACCAATCAAATCGTCGCTCTCCCTCTCCTGCAGCAACTTGTCGGTTACTCCCAAAAATATCCGCAGCAAATGCTCGGTGGTGACCATGTTCAAATCCTTCCACCGGTACATTATCAAATTCTCAAACATCTTGTGCCCCATGAGCGCTAGTTTTACGCGCTCCTCGACAGAGGACTTGTCACTGCGGTTGAAGTCCCCGAACAGGAGGGAGCAATGCTAAAAAGAAAAATAGTTGGGTTTTGGGTCAGTGTGGAATACCTGGTGAACGCCTATGCTGTCCCACCCTCCCGTCCCACTCACCTCCATGATAGTGCAGATGAAGGTCTCCTCGTGAGGCTTGGCCGGCGCAGGGGTTGACCGGAGCCAGCTCGCGTAAATCTTTATTCCACTGCGAATTATTGAGGAGTGGGCCAAGTCAGATATCGTGAAGCTGGCCCCAATCGCCTCCATAGCAAAGGTTATATGGGCCCATGTTGCCAGAGTCTGGCCTGGGTGGGATAGGATAGCATCTATTATAGCAGCGCAAATTGCCTGCTTCGAGTTTGCAGGGTAATTGTTCAAGGTGTCGAGTGAAGTTTTTTGATCCGAGAAGAGTGAGGTGGTTATTAGATGTTCTAGAATCATATCATGAACCAAATCAGATATATAGAGTCGCAAGTAAGAAAGAAAGAAGATCTCAAAATGACGATAAAATATTGAAACTTCCACAAAATTCACGCCTCAATCTTAATAACAACATTTACTTCCCACGTTCAACAATGGATAAAATTAAAGGTGTGATCAACAACTACCAAGAGCAGCCAACACTTCTAGTGGCCCATTCATGGTATGCAACCATCTTCATGGCGGGGATGGTTACAATTGTGGCCATCAGCAATGCGGCGACAAATGACTCTGCTGGCAAGGCTGAGAACACTGAGGCTTCATTTAGCGCAATTTGGAGTATGTTTGTCCTCCTGACCCTGGCCATAGGGGGAACGTACATCATGAGGCAGCATAGGACTCCTCATGGTGTGGGGCTGCTTTTGGGCTTTTGTTTCATGGTTTCCCAACTCTTTTTCGTCCTTTTTGTCATTTACGCTGGATTCAGTCAGCAGAGTACCGACATTGCGGACGCAGTGGTTGCTGGATCTATGGATGATGGAGTTCGAAAGGAGAAAATGCTGAGTGCCGCTAGCAGCGACGGCTGGTTCGCCTTCTTCTCCTTCGTCACTTTTTTGGTGACGTTGTTTTTCTCCCTCGTTCTGGGAAAGCACAGGTACGAGATCATTCCTATTGACACCCCTGCGGGGGGGGGTGAGCTGCCTGCGGCGGCTGAGCCTCCAACCACGAGTGTTTAATTGATGAAATAATGAGAGAGAGAGGCATTGAAAGTGCTTATAGAGAAATTTAAAAACCGCCAGACCATTAAATCAAATATTAGGCCGGTTGTTCATCTGTAACAGAAGTGACACGTGTCAAGCGCTTTTTGTAAGCACTGTTTGCTTTTTTCCTCTTGACCAACAGAATTCCGACAACCAAAGCAACCAAAAGTCCAAAAACGGTTTGCTGGGTTAGAGAGCCAAAAAACTGCGCCGAGCGAAGCGAGGCGCATTTTTAATGAAGGACGAGCGAAACGAGCGAGCCAAACGAATTGGGTTGGTTAGCTTTGTAGTGGATGTAGCTGTCTGCAGCCATTTCGCGCATTTCATCGAGAGTATTCTCGTCTTCCTCAAGGCTAGCTCGCTTCGCTAGCTCACCTTCAAGTTCGATCTATTGTTGACGCAATTTTTGGCTGATGTTGCCCCTTGACCCTTCGTGATGAAGCCCTCCGGGCAGGAGATGCAACCCCCCTCCTCATCCGAGAGGTAGCTATTCGCATAGCAGATACACTCGGCTGAGGAAACAGCACCCACCTCCAAAGTTTGTCCAGAGCCACACGACTGACAAAATCCATTTTCGAGATAGAAGTTGGCGTCGCAAAGACACTGTTTGAGCATTTCGTTGCCGACGCTACCGGTAGAAGTAGAATTTGCAGGACAACTCACGCACGATGACAGAATCTTCTGGTCCTCTGTTGAGTTTTTGGAAAAGCCCACATCGCAGATGCACTGGTTGGGATTGGTCGAGCCGAAGCTCAACGTGGTCTCCTTGGCGTCGCAACGCTCGCACATTGTATCGCCGCGAAATGAACCCACGTCGCAAATGCAGTATTTAACATTAGCTCGACCTCCGTTAATTGTCACTCCGGAACCGCAAGTTTGGCATGTTTCGTCCTCTGCACGGAGGTAGTGGTGCATTGCACACTCGCACTGGTCCTGAATGGAGGATCCAATAGAGCCAGTCTGCATATTGAATAGTTAGTTGCGTTGCGTTGCGTTGTGTTGTGTTGCGTTGCGTTGCGTTGTGTTGCGTTGCGTTGCGTTGCGTTGCGTTGCGTTGGCGTTGGCATTGCACTCACTCACCGGGTATGAATTTTCTGGACACGGATCACAGGAGGACGTGGTAGCGGAGAGGAAATAGTTGGAGGCGCAAACACACTGAGAGGGTGACGTTGCACCTGTGGTCACCGTTGTTTCTCCTACTCCGCAGCTCACGCACGAGCCCTCACTCTCCTGTAGGAAGTAACCTTTGTCGCAGATGCACTCAGTACTTGAGGTTGAGCCTTCAAATTGGGTCATTCCGTAACCGCAGGAAACGCAAGATTCCGAGCCTTCGTGCAGGTAGTAATTAGCGTCGCAGACGCACTGGGTTGACAGGTTTGGTCCGATCTCTCCCGTTTGGGAGGAGTGGACCGGGCAGACCGTACAGACCCCGTCTTCCAGCCGCTCGAAAAGCCCCCTGTCGCAAACGCACTCCGCGATTGCGGTCGCGCCTGGTCCAGGCGTCGTGCGAAGCCACAGGCAGGCCTCGCAAGATTCCACCCCGAGGAAGTAGCCAGGGTTGCAGATGCACTGATCCAACGATACGCTCCCGGCGCTGGCCGTCGTCCCGCCGTCGCAGCTGACGCACTCGCCCTCAAGCAGGAAGAAACCCGTCTCGCACCAGCACTGGAAGATGCTCGTCGCTCCGGCGTCAGCACCGGAGTTCGCTGGGCAACTCTGGCAAGAAGACTCGCCCAAGTAGAAGTTGGCGTCGCAAGTGCACTGGCTGACGCTCATCGATCCAAATCCAGGGGTCGTCCCGCCGTTTCCGCAGCTGCGTGGGAATGGAATTTGGATTAGCTTCAGTTCCAGTTTCAGTTCCAATTTCAGTTTCGCACACTCACCTCTCGCACGCATGGTCCCCCCACGCAAAGGTGTTCTTCGGACACGTGTTGTGGTCGAATTCGCATTCCGTCGTCCCCTCCAGGCCGAACTTTCCCTCCGGGCACACCTGGCAAGTGTACGACTTGCTCGAGACGCTCGCCCCATTTGAGTTGTGCAGCGACGACCCCTCCTGGGAAACGTACCCAGCCGGGCACCCGCCCACAGTGATATGCGCATTGGGTGCGTATACGTCCCTGTTGTTGTGGAGGAAGCTCACCCCTTGGAGATTGATCTGGGACAATATTTGTATGTTTGAAATAGTTTGACAATATGTTTGACAACAATATGTTTGACAACAATATGTTAGTGCAAGTTGGCAAGTTGGTTAAGGGTAAGGGTTAAGTTATATTTATTTATTTTCTCTTACCTCAAACGGAGCCCCCCCCGGAAACGTCCTCACAGCAATCGCCCCTCCCAATCGCGCGTAGCTGTACTGGAACTTAACCACCTGGAGGTTGACGCTCGACTCCTGGATGTACATCCCCCCGCCCTGCGTCACGGGAAGGTAGCCGTCCCGAATGCTAATTTTGCTGAAGGTCGTCACGTCGCCGGCGCCCCCCGCGCGAATAACGCTTACGACGCTCTTCCTGCACTTGCTTGAGACGCCCTCGATGGGAAGTTCGTGCAGTCTTGAGCCCGACTGGCCCCGCTGGCCTGGCAGGCCTGACCAGGTACACGTGTAGTTGTAGTTGTAGTTGTAGTTGTGGTCGTGAATCTCGCTCTCGCACGCGATCGTGGCGTGCTTGTCGCGGAAGCTGAGGACCGCGCTCGAGGAGATGCCGTCGTGGACGTTCAGGGAGCCGGGGGCGAGGACCAGGAGGTCGCCGGGGGACGCTGCTTGGAACCGAGCGGGGAGCTCCAAGGCGGGGAAGGCGCACACGCCGCCGCTAGTTACGCCGGACGAAACGAACGGGAGACTGGAGGGGCACATGCTGCAGGACAGGATTGATATGGAATTGAGGAAGGGGGTGGAGTAGCCGTTGGGGCAGATTATGCAGTTGTTGTCATTTTCATTGTCATTTTCATTATCAACGTAGTGACTAAAATCACAGACGCAGTCACTCTCATGTTCTGCTCCAGAAGCGGCAGTGGTCATCCCAGCTGGGCACCGGCTGCAGGTCCAGGTCCACGTGGGGTCAGCATCAGCATCAGCATCAGCATCAGCATCAGCATCAGCATCAGCATCTTGGCTAGGGTTAAATAAAAAGAACCCAGCGGAACACGTGTGGCACTCGGAGACGGAACTGGAGGAGGTGGAGAGGGTGGTGAATCCGAGCGGGCATTGGGTGCAGCCGCTGACGCCGGAAGCGCTGGTGCTGGCGTAGAAGCCAATATCGCAGACGCACGTCAAGACATGGCCATCGCCATCGCCATCGCCAACCAACTCGGTAGTGAAACCATACCCGCAGTCCCAGCAGTAGGAAGAAGTGGACGGTGGCGTTGGCGGTGGGTCAGGAACTTCCTCCGTTGGCGTCGCTTCCTCCGGCAGCGCTTCGGTGAAGAAATGTTTGTTGAACAAGGCCGCTTTTGAAACGTAATCGGGGTACTGGAGCCCGCCGTACCACCTCAGTTCCATGCTACCGGAGGGGTTTAATGGGCCTTGCCCGAAGACGATGGTGATTGTGTGGCGCCGGGAGCCGGAGAGGTACACTGAGCCGATTGATTTGAATTGCTTGTAGTGGCCCAAATTATTTTCTTGGTAGTTTCCGTTGTTCACAATCAATTCGCCATTGATGAAAATCCAACCAATGTTGACCTGGGGGTGGTGGAGGGAGTGGAGGGAGTGGAGTGGAGGAAGTGGAGGGAGTGGGGGGGTGGGGTTAGGGTTGGGGTTGGGGAGGGTGAAGGGGTGAGGAATGAAATTAAAATGAAATTAAATTTGAAATCAAAGGCACAAAATACATACATTTGCCATGCTGAAGTAGTAGTCGCCCGACTCGCCGTTGGGAGGCTCAAAGTAACCCGTGAGGATGTCGGTGAAGTCGGGCTGCTCCCAATCGAAAAAGGGAAAAACAATGGAAGGCTCGGACAGTTGATGGTCCGGAGTTAGAAGAGAGGTTATTTCATCTAGGGTAGGTTCCCAGTACGAGAGTACTGACACGTCAAAGCGGGTCTGGGTGAAGCCTGGGACAAGGGAAGTTCGAAATGTGAGGATTTGGCCACTGGGGCAGTCCTGGCCATTTGTGCTGAAAAGGAGAAGGAAAGCCAAGAGGGAAAGATATCCAAACATAGGAGGAGAGGGGTGGGGTTATTTAATTGCAAAGCAAGGGAAAGATCTGCTATGGTGGGGGTAGGGCCATTGTCACAAAAACCATTACTTTTTAGCAAAGAGTTCTATTTCTACTGACTTGGGTTTGACACTCTTCACAGAAATAAAAAAAAATAACAAAAAAAATTATTTAAATTTACATATGCTATAGCATAGCAGGAATGCGTAGCAAATATTTGGTTTTTAGTACTGCATAGATAGTGGCAATGGGCAACACAACAACCAAACTAAAAAACAAAAAAGAGCGATTTACGCGAGATAAACAAATGCAACAAAATTACAAGACTCATGTTAAAGAGAGGGAGCAACGCAAAACCAGCCTCACGTCCCTTTGGCACAAGAACCGACTGCCGGCAGACAACCGGAAGCGTGCAAGGTTCAAAAGGTGGTTTACAGGAAGAAATGAACCAGAAGTCCCGCGGCTGAATGTCAAGCAGACTTTGCCTCTTACAACTTCAGCTTCAGATACGGTGATGAAGAAGAAAACAAGGAAGAGCTCTCTGCAAGATGTTCTGGCAAAGAACTCTCGTGTTTGAAAAGTTTTATGAAAGGCGAATGGGTGATGCGCACAATAGATCCCCAATCCGATCCCAATCCAATCAATCCCAACCCTCCGATCATTTCTGAGCTGCAGTTTCAAAAATCGTAAAGTTCAATTGTTTCTCATGAATATTTTTGTTATCAATACGCCGACCAACCCCCCCCCCCCGCCCGCCCTCAATACCATCTCGTTCGCACTATATTATTATCTCATTTTCATTTGCCCACGCGATCCAATCATCTTCTCCCTCGCCCATGGGCAAAGTGAAACCGAAATCGGCGTCAAAATTGTCGAGATTTATTTTCTCCTCCTCCTCCTCCTCCTCCTCCTCCTCCTCCCCCCCACCACCTCCATCATCTAGTTTTAAATCGTAATCGTGTAACCTCTGACCATCACCGCCCATCGCCTCAACCTTCCTCCTTACACATCTGTTTATGTTGAAAGTTTGGTTTGTTTTATCCCCGGCTTGCTCGCTGGGGAACTGCGAGCAGCTCACAACCGTCTGTTGCGAGAAACACACGAAATCTTGCATCATAAAGTTTGATGTGACAGATCTAACCCAACCAATACCTTTCTCGTATACAGATGGGGTTTGATCACTCCAAAGTTGCTCGTGTTTGGCCAGCCAGTCGACTGTAGATGTCTGAACGTCTTCTTTCGAGAACCCAAGCATCATATAATCCATTGATCCTTTCATTATATCAGCTTCAATTAGTTCCAAAGAGAAAATATTGTCATTCCACGCCTTGTTGATGAATGATGCGCCAGCTTGCGCAGTTTTGCCTTCACATCCAGCGGTTATTTTCCCTTCATAATCGAGCACAATCATGACACTCGAATCGTGAGGTGCAAGAGCCCACCGAAGGCACTTTGGGAGCCTTATACCGCACTCGTGAATGACTTTAACAGGGGTCAACAATGCAGCGAAAAAATTGGGTCGGTCAAAAGCCAGAGATTCCCCTCTGTTGAAATTTTTTACCCCCATGAACCCCCCTCCCTCGACGTCATCATTCCAGTATTCTGTCTTTTTAAATTCCAAAAGCTCGGCCACCTTTTTTCCCATCATTTCGGAGCTAAATAGGTTTCGCATTGTCAGACCTTTTTTGCCTGCCAGGTAAAGCACAGCTTCCAACGACTTGACTGACTTCATCTCGATGCTCTGAAGAATCAAGTTTTGGCAGGTGTGTATTCCAACCTCCTTCATCGCTGCGCCGAGCAGAGCGCCGAGCAAAGCGAGGCACATTGGGTGTTGTTAGTTTAAGTAGTGGGTGTGGGTGGCTGTAGCCATTTCATCTCATTTTCCGCTCGTTCGCTCCTCACCTTCTTCGTTGCCGAGCATAAATTTCTCAATGAATTCAACGCACCACTGGGGTTTTGTTACGAGTTTGGAAGATTCTGCAGCCGCTGCAGCTGCTGCTGCTGCGTTTTGCCCTGAGGGGATCTGATAAACTGACGTGAATTGAGTGTTTGTCCGTTTATCGCTAATTCTGTCATCACCGTCTCTAGGAGGAAGAGGGTCGTCTCCATAAATACAGTCGCAACCGAGTCGCGAGCACCGCTTGCAAGGTGACACCCCATCGAGGTGGGGCTCACATTTCTTCTTGCCCTTGCGACACTTTTGGCAGGAACGAATTTTCATTCCACCACGCTTTAGGTTGGTGAATTGTGTGTCATCACTTAATTTTGTTTCAATTGTGCTGTTTAGAATTGATTCTATTGGTTGAAATCTTGTGCTATCTTATCACCTTATTGTTCAAGTCACATAAATTCCTTTTTGTTTTTTTAACTCCATTTTTTTTCCGTCACGAAACACAACACTTCATCCAGAAGGATCAATGTCCATTTTACCATTTCACCAACTCAAAGACTTCTAAATGCTTGCCAATTTGAAAGAAAAGGCAAAGGAGAACGCAGCCAACATTGTGGAAGCTGCGAAGGATCAAGGCTCAGCTCAAGCCTCATCCTTCCTGGATGGGCTGAAGAAAGAGGTGATTTACAGGGGCAATCAGGTCAAGTACTCGATAGTGAAGCGGCCTGAGAAGCTCCCGCCCCCCCCAGCCAGCTCAAGCCTACAACTCAAAGCCAAGAAGAAGGAGAAGCCCCCCCCCCCCAAAGTGATCTCTCAGGACGACCTTGTCCAGCCCCTGGAGGCCAAGGCCCCTCTGACAATCTCCATCGTGTCGGCCGAGGGGCTCGCCAAGGCGGACATGTTCGGCAAGTCCGACCCCGTGTGCGTTGTGACCTTCATGGACGGCGGGAACCCCAGCCTGCGGTTCACAACCCACACCGTCGACAACACCATGGACCCGGTGTGGCACGGCGACGCGGAGGACCGAGCCACCTTCAAAACGAACCTCCCGCACAAGCTCAAGATGCCGGTATTGACGGTCAAAGTGTACGACAGCGACGCGCCGGCGGGGGCTTTTGCCGGGGCTGCCGCCCTTGGCGCTGGCGCTGGAGGGGTGGTGCTGGGCGACTTTTTGGGCATGGTGACTCTTCGGGGGGAGCAGATTCTAAGGCAGCGGAGGGAGGACATCACGCCGGAGGGGGTGGTTTCGCAAGTGTTTGGGCAGAAGTACGATTTGGAGAAGGACTTGTCTGTGTACCCGGATGCTGAGGGTGGGGGTGAGGGTGAGGGTGGGGGTGAGGGTCAGGGTGAGCGTGTGGACGGCCAGTCTGAAAAACAATTGCAAAAACAATTGCAAAAACAATTGCAAAAACAATTGCAAAACGAGAAGAAGAGGAACAAGCACAACAAGCTCGTCCAGGGGAAGATCAGTTTCACCATCGACAGGTCCGAGGTGGACAAACAAGTCGAAGCCAAGACAAAGATAAAGCTCGACAAGGCCGCAGCTCGGCAGGCCGAGAACGACAGCTTCCTCTCAATGAACCCTCCGACCTCTCTCATCATGAACGAGCGCGCGGTCATGGAGGGGGGGCTCTGGGTCCCGAAGCGGTACGCCGAGATCAAGAAGGGCGACGACAGACACAAGAGCAACTACGTAGAGGGGGGTATTGAACTGCGGAGCCTGAGACACTTGTTCAAGCTTAGCTTCACCGACTGCAGGGTGATTGCGAGGGTGAGCGAGCCGGACCCTCCGAGCGACGAGGACAGGTGAGCGAGCGAAGCGAGCGAGCTTTGTGACAGAAGAGTGCGAGGCGAGGCGAGGCGAACGCGACTAACAAAAGGCGCAGCGACGACGAGATGGTCATCGCGAGAAAAGAAAAATCGCGTGTGAAGCTGCGGTTGTACATGACGCAGAAGAAGCCGAAGAAACGAATGGCTGACATCGAAGAGACCGGCCACATGGTCGTCTGCGACACTCCCGACGGATTCGTCGACACGCTCGTTGGGAAACACGCCGACCTGCGAACGTTCGACGTGTCGCTCAAGGACGTGCCAGACGTGACGAGCTTCGCAGGAGGTGAGCGAGCGAAGCGACGAAGCGACCCAAGTCTTTTTTATTACTACTAACTTATTCGTTTGGCTCGGCGCAGTCGTCATTGTCAAGCCCAAGATGGAGTCTCCGATCACCGAGGAGCCCATCGTTTTTGGCTACGCGAGATTCTCCGGGGGGGCAAAGGAGCTGCCGGGAACTGATTTTGCGCTCAACATCGGCGATGAGAAGGACCGTGTGGCGAAGATGAGTGGAGCCGGGGACAAGAAGGGTGAGCGAGCGAAACGAGCGAGCCTTTGCCATTTCTAAACTAACATTATTCCACTCAATTCTCGACGCAGGCCCTCTGGACGGATTAAACAGCATACAACACTACGCCAGGGCGGCCAAGAACGCATGGCAGCTGCTGATGCTCACGGAAGAGGACGAAATAACCTACCTCAAGTTCAAGAAGGCGCTGGACTTTCTGAACGTTGTTATTCTGGAAGGTCGAGCAATGAGAATTTTCAGAAACTGCGATCTGGACGGCAGCGGGAACATCAACATGAGCGAGTTCGAGGTGGCTCTCATGATGAACGATGCCATACCTAAGTCGGGAATTGATCTGACGCCGCTGGACGCTTTCTACATTTTCGACTTGGATCAATCAGGCGAAATCAACCAGGTGAGACACGAGACACGAGACACGAGGCAATAGCGCGAGGAATTAACTAACATTTATGCAGCGTGAATTCTCGGAAGTGGTGAGGGCCCTGGGACAAGACCGCTCCGACGACGAGCTTCTTGACCTGTTCGTGAAGGCTGACAAGGACAAATCCGGCGTGATTGACTATAAAGAATTCAAGAAGATTTGGTGCCACGCTCTGTGCACCGACCCAGCTGCGGAATTGGAGAAGCGAAACATTGAGCCCCACAAGGTTGACGAGAACTCTAAATTAAACGTAGTCAAGCCGATTCTGAAAAAGAAGCAGCAGGTGAGTGAAGTTGGGAGGGCCAAGAACTTGGGGAAATGAAAACTCGAAAAAATGCAATCACTGAATCGGCCGTAACTCCAACGCACAACGTCTTTTTACGCTGTAAATTGGACACGGTGGCTGGTTCTGCCAAGCGCATCTTTTTGTGCGAGTGGTTTGCTCAGGGATGGTCCAGATCAGGCTAACCCCCCC
>BRYC01000297.1:24656-40819 GCA_030267985.1 Parmales sp. scaly parma | reverse complement strand
CTCACTCCCCCCCCACTCAACTCAAATCTACTCAAATCTAAACACAGTTCGTCAACTACATGAACGCAAACCTGCTCCACAAAGACATCGAAACCCAGGACGCGCTCATGCTCGAGGCTTTCGCTACAATTCGCGAGAAGGTGGAGAAGATTAGGATGGACAGCCGGTTGGCGAGAGACGAGCGCAAGCGAGCAAAGAAAGCGGAACAGAGCATCCACACCAGGGAGGCCGCGAGGGATGCCGCGTTTCGCAACAAGGAGCAGCGAGCCATGATTCAACGAGAACAGCGCGAACGCGCAAAGAAGAGAATAGAGGAGAAACAGATGAAGGCCGTCCTGCTCGCCGAGCAGGAGCAGGCGAAGCAACGAGAAGCCCGCCTCATCAGCATGAACAGGAAGGAGAAAGAGGAATTTCGACTGAAGGAAGTTCGGCTCAGGGGCGAGGACAAGCTAATCATGAAGGATAACGGCATGAGAGTCGTGCCCATGGGCTTGTACACGGGTGCCGAAGCGACGGCCAAATTGGCCAATTTAGTCATTTTGGATTTCTCCGGAAACAAGTTGGTCGAGCTTCCAGAATCGAATTTCCTCTTCAACTTGAATACACTGCGATCGTTCAATCTGAGTCACAACAGGATAATGTACATACCTCCTGAGATTGCAAATTGCGGTAATTTGGAGGTGAGCGCGAAATGGCTGCAGACGACTACATCCACTGCTAAGCTAACCCACCCAATTCGTTTGGCTCGCTCGTTTCTCTCGCCCTTCATTATAAATGCACCTCTCTTCGCTCGGCACAGGTGCTGTTGATCGACAACAACGATTTGAGGGCGTTCCCGGTGCAGATGGAGTTCCTGATTAGGTGAGCGAGCGAAGCGAGCGAGCCTTGATGAAAACTTGAGCGATGAATCCCGCGAAATGGCTACAGACATAATGGCTACATCCACTACTTAACAAACCCACTCAATTCTTTTAACTCGCAAACTTTGCTCTTGCTTCATTAAAAATGCGCCTCGCTTCGCTTCGCTCGGCGCAGTTTGGTCCATTTGGACGCGTCTAGAAACAAATTGGAAACAATTCCGCAGGAAATCGAACATTGCTATCCGATGAAATACCTGGTGTTGCACTCGAATTTGATTAGAGAACTCAGTCCCGGAATCGGAGAGCTCCAGCAGCTGCAGCTCTGTAATTTGTCATCAAATAAGGTGAGTGTGTGGGGGGTTGAGCGTAATTAGAAAGGATTAGACATTAGACATTAAACTAACATTAATTCCACACACTTCGCTCGGGCAGCTTCGGGAAATTCCCGAGGAATTCAGCAACCTCACCTCACTAACTAAACTAGACCTCTCGAACAACGCCATCACCCATCTCCCCGACGATATCGGTAATTTGTACCAGTGCGAAATGTTTGACATGTGCGTCAACCAGGTTCAGGTGAGCAAGGTGTTGGTGTTGCTAGCGTGCTGTGAGTCAACAAAACTAACAATATTTTTATCATCTGCTAAATTGGAATTGGAATTGGAATTGGAATTGGAATTCGCTCGGAGCAGGTTCTGCCCAATAGCATGAAAAACATGAGCAATCTGAGCATCTTCCGAGCCAACGACAACGCGCTTCAAGAAATTCCAGAGTGCGTGGAAGGGTGGGTTAGCGTGATGGATTTGCAGGTGAGCGAGCGCCCTAACCCTAACCCGAGCGCTTAAAACTAACCCTCTATTTCGCTCGGCGTAGCTAAGGAACAACAAAATAAGGAGGATAAGCGAGGAAATTGGGCAAATGTTGAGCTTGCAATCGCTGGACCTCACAATCAACCAAATCGAAGCGCTGCCCGCGGAATTCGGCATGCTCACGTGCCTTCAGGATTTGAACCTCCGCACCAACAAGCTCAAAGATCTCCCCCCCGAGGTGAGCGAGTGGAGTGAAGTGAAGTGTGAAAACGAGCTTAACTAACCCGCTCTTTTCGCTCGGCGCAGATTGGCGCGCTCGTTTCCCTCCAGATGATTGATTTGAGCTACAACTGTCTCAACACCGAATTGCCTGCCGAATTTGGTTTACTACGGGCGCTCCGCAGCGTTAACATGAGCCACAACGAAATCACAGGTCTGCCAATGAGTTTTGGCGCTCTGATCAATCTGGAGGAGCTGAACCTCTCCCACAACAAGCTCCCGGCCGTCCCCCGGTCTATGCTCCACCTCAAGCAATTGTTACGACTCAACGTGAGCGGAAACCAAATCTCAAATTTTCCCATGCACATTTGCGACTTGAAGGATTTGAAGGAGCTGGACCTGGCGTCGAACACGCTGCGTTACCTCCCGAGGGAAATCAACAAGTTCACCAACTTGACAAAGCTCGACTTGCACCACAACTTGCTCAAGGCGCTACCGCTAGAGTTCAGCGAGCTGATCGAGAACGTTCCGACCATGGACGTGAGGCAGAATCCGTTCCCGCTGTTGCCGGACAAGTGGAACTACAGGTGGACGGAGAAGGAGATGTACGAGAATCCTGTGGGCTACTCAAACGCGGAAGTGTTCGAGTTTGTTTTGGACGAAGGTGAGTAAGCCGCGCAGCGGAAAGCCGAGCGCAGCGGAAAGGGGGGGGGGGTGGGGGGATCTCTCCCCCTCCACAACCCAACTAATTTCCACACCTCAAAACTAACATTAACACCTTTAACGCAGCGCTAATTTTCGACTCCGCCGACGCCGAGTGGGAAGCCACCGGCGCTCTACACTTCGAAAATCGGCTGTCTTTCGATGAGTTCATCTACGGCTTCGAGGGGTGCGATGCTTTGGGAGTGGCCAAGCGAATGGGAAAGGTGGCGGTTTGGGACGAGGACCACACCTACATATTGAGGCACGAGGAACGGTGGCACGAGAGATTCATTGAGCACCTGAAGAGATTCTACTTCACAAGCAAGCTGCACGGGGTGGCACCGAGGTACTACGAACTCGACGAAGCCGAGACGAAGGAGCGGGAGGAAATCGTGCAAAAGGCAAAGACCAAGCGGGCGGCGATGGCCGAAAAGGTGAAGCTCGAGGCCATTGAGACGGAGAAGCGGCTCCAAATTGTTTACAACCAAGACCTGAGGCAGAAGATCCGCCGAGCAGAGAGCCACACCATAGAGCGGGAGAAGCGCGCAGCTCACGTCGGCGGGTGCAGCACTGAGACGCTCATGGAGGAGGTGGGGCGGCGGGTCAAGCTGCAGGAGGAGAGCGCGAGGAACATTGAGAGGAAGAGGGAAGAGGGGGCGAGGAGGGAGATGAGGAGGCTGCAGGATTACGTCAAGAGTACATTGTTGGAAACGGATGCGGGTGCGGGTGCGGAAAATTTAAATGAGGGGAAGGAGGAGGAGATGGGGGAGGAGATGGAGGGGGGGGTGGGGGAGGAGATGGGGGAGCAGCAGCAGAAGCAGAAGCAGAAGCAGCAGAAGCAGCAGAAAGAGCAACGATCGCTGCCTATCGAAATCGTGCCCTGCTGGAAAAGCAAGCCTCTGAACTCAGAAAGCCTGCCGGATAGGAGGAAAGGGGCGCTGTCGTTCAAGGCCAAGTTCAGCAAGCGGGAGAGGAACTACGATCCGACGGCGACCAAAGGGGGAAAGACCACCCAGGACCGTAGGGCCATTGAGAATTTGTAAATATATACTTGTTGGGGAATGGAATGCTTGTGGTGGAATAAATTGTGAAAAAAGAAGACTAAAGTAAAGAAGCCTAAATGTTTAGATCATCAACATTTTGTTCACGTACACCTTCGCCCTCGATGGGAAAGCCGTTGTACGTCCAGTCGTCCATTCCACCCTCAACGTTGAAGAAGTGGGGGTCGAACTGAGCCATCGACTTCTCCAAACGGTGAATCGCGTGGGCAGAGCGGATTCCCGCCTTGCAAAGGACCGCAAACTGGGTGGATTGGAAGTCTTCAAATGTAAATTTCGCAGTGAGGACATCCTCAAATTCGCTAGGAGCCACTGCATTTCCAGCCACAAATGCAGGGAGGGAGATTACGGAGATGAAAGGGTTCTCCTTCGGGAGCGAAGGACGCACAAATTCTATTTCTTGAACGGTTCGGACATCGAGGATCACCAATGACTTGGGTTGCTTGCTGGTTTGGTGGAGGTTGACCAGGTCGTAAAGCTGAATCGTCGATTGGGGAGAAGATGTTGCAAACCGGTGTGTTGAATGTTTTTGTGTTTGTATTGTGGTGAAGGCAGAGACTGCTCGGATTGTTGTGAACAAAGAAATTGCTCGGCATGGGCCCAGCATGGTGTTTGACGGCGGTGTTTGACGGAGGTTCTAAGAGAAGGAAAGAAGAGAAAAAAAAAGAAAAAAAATGTAAAAACCAATTTAAATCCAGATCACACCTACCTTTGGACCTCCTCGGGGGCTCCTGGTATTTGGCAAAGTTCATCACACCTACCTTTGGACCTCCTCGGGCTCCTGGTATTTGGCAAAGTTCTTAAAGACTTGGTCAAGGTTGCTTTGGTTAATACTGTAATCCAACAACGAGAACTTTTCCCGGTTTTCCTCCAGGAACCCAAAGAATTCCCCCAAGTTCAGGTCGCTCTTTTTAATCTCGTACACCCTGTTGGAGCTGCTGCTCGCAATTCGATCGAACACCACGCTCTCCGCTCCGTACTTCTCCTTGATCGTCTCACTGATCTCTCCTCCTCCCTCTTCAAAAATGTTTGTTTCCCGCGTTACTTCCCCCTCGTTACCTTCCGAAACCTCCCCCCCAATCTCCAAACTGATTCTGTAACCGTTCCCGTAAGCTGCTTTCATCTGCTGCGGCGTTCCCAGCGTCTTCAGCTCGCCGTTGACCATGATTCCAATGCGACTGCACAGCGCGTCGGCTTCTTCCATGCTGTGTGTCGTGAGCACAACCACTCTGTCCTTCTTCAGCTCCATGATGTAGTCCCACACAAACCGCCTTGTGTTGGGATCTAAGCCTGTCGTTGGTTCGTCCAAGAACACGCAGTCGGGATTCCCAATCACTGCCATTGCAATGCTCAGTTTTCGTTTCTGCCCGCCGCTGAGTGTCTTGCTCAGCGCGTTGGCTTTGTGCGCAACGTCCAGCCTGCGCCGAGCGAAAAGAGTGTGAGTAATGTTAGTTTTGTTTTGTTTCCACGAAGGCTTGCGCTTACGAGCGAAGCGAAGCGAAGCGAGCCAGCAACACCATGTACAAGTTGTGACTAGCTTTTTTCGATCGCGGCTCGCACGCAGTATTCTCGCTCACCTCTTCAGCAAGTCATCGACCAGGGGGTAGATCTTGTCGTTAGGAACGCCGCGAATGTTCGCAAACGCAACCAAATGTTCTCGGCTGCTGCAATGCTCCCAGAGCACATCGTGTTGAGGACACACCCCGAATTTTCGCCTCGCCTCGTCTATAGAGGTAACCGCGCTGATCCCCTCAATTGTGCAGTCTCCGGATGTCGGAACGTGCTTCCCCTGCGCCCAGCGAAGCGAGGCGCATTTTTAATGAAGGACGAGCGAAGCGAGCGAGGGCCAAACGAATTGGGGGGTTAGTTTAGTAGTGGATTTTTTCCGTAACATTGGATCGACCGTAACTCCAACGTATGGAGGTTTTAGACGCTGAGATTTGTACACGGCGGCGGGTTTGGCCAGGCGCATCTTTTCGCAAGAGATTGTTCAAATGACGGTCCAAAACACCCCAAGTGCACGCCAAGTGCACGCCAAGTGAAACCTAACAAAAAAACGGCGAATCACTAAATCACCCGCACTTCATCGCTCGAGTCTTCCAAAAGGCTCGCTCGCTCACCTGAATGGAGTGCAACAGCGTGGTTTTTCCGGCGCCGTTCATACCTAGCAGGCCAAACACCTCGCCTTTGGAGACGCCCAGGTGAACGCCCTTCACCGCGTGATTGATATTGCCGTTCTGCATCACGAACTTCTGCTCGATTCCGTTGATCAGCAGGCTTGACTGTGGACATGGACTCTGTTAGTTTTGCTTGAGTTGTGGAGGGGGGGAGACCCCCCCACCCCCCTCCCCCCCCCCCTTCCGCTGCTCTCGCTCGCGGCAGACGCTCACCTTGTTCTCTCCCGACTCGACCCCCTTCCTCTCCTCATTAACCATTGGGTCTGGAGACCTGTTGAACTCGCCGCTCTTGGCAGAAACGACGTTCATGGTAACATCGCTCACGCTAGCAGGCTTCGGCGGGTGCTGGACACTCAGCGCACTCCCCGCTCCCTCGCTGCTCGTCTCCACCCCCCTCTGCCTCATCCTCGTCATGTACCTCTGAACCGGCGCTTCAGCCTTCTCGATCGCAATGACAATTCCCCAGAAGAGGAACGCGTCGACAACCAGAATGAAGTACACCCAGAAGAGATCGCGGGAGGGGTCGAACATTGACTTGATTGTTTCGTACGGCTGCAAGAGTGGGTTAGAAGTGGATTTTCTGTCGCTTCTCACTCTTTAACTCACCTTGTTCGCTGCGGCTTCGCCCTCGAGGACGGAGAAACCGCGGTAGAGGGCGTAGCCGGGAAAGAGGCCGAATACCATGTGGAGAAAGTTGGACGCGTCCGTAAGCACGAAGGAGGTGAGGAAGAAGGGGATCGCCAAAAAGATCCCAATTACCTGCCACACATTTTGGAGGGAGTGGAGTGTTAGAAGAGTCGTGTTGTTTTTGTTGTGTGTGATTGCAAGTCAACTCACTTCCTGCCCCCATTCTTGTGCAGCCTCAATAGTCGAAAAAAACCAGCTCATAAAGTACCCAAACGTGACTGCCCCCGGCGCAAAGAGCACCACAAGCAGCAAAAACGCCAGGAAGTTATTGTCCAAAACCGCCTTGAACCCAAACGCCGCCATAAGAATCGGCGTGAGAACAAGCGGGACCAATAGGCTCACACAGTCCGCAACAAAGAACCCTGCGTAGAAGTTCTTCCGGGACATTGACGACACGAAGAGATGGACCCGTTGCCCGGTGAGGCGAGTTCGTGCCATGTTCTCGCAGAACAGCGCGGGCATGTACGCGAAGACGGACGAGACGATTATCATGATCCCACCCGCGCCCCAGCTCCCAGAGTTGAAGGCAGCGGTGGAGCCCTTGGGGAGCTCCTGGTAGGTTGAGATAACGGGTTGAGAGCCGGCAGGCAAACCCGCGTTTGTGACGAGGGAAGCGAGCTGCCGGGAGTATTGGTTGGAGGAGTCGAAGTCGCTCACGTTCAGCATTATGTTTACGTCGAGGGCGGTGCTATGACCGAGGAGCGAAGCGGGTGCGAGATTGTGCGAAATTTTTAAATTATATAATGTTAGTAGATTCAAAAGGAGTGGCTCATTCGGCTACAGCCACTGTTCATGAAAACTCACTCACCTCCCAACGTCACTTGAGTTCTTCGGAGAAAAAACCAACCCAAAGTCAAACCCAAGCTCCTCATTCAACGTCTTGATATCCAGGTCGAGGGAGGCGGCGGAGTCGTACTACGCGCCAGCCAAGAGCCAAGAAGTTATTAATTAATTTTAGTTGTTTTAGTTTAGTTTTAGTTTAGTAATGGGTGTGGGTGTTGGGTGTGTTCTCACTACTCACCTCCTCGCCCTGCGCGGCTCCATCAGTGACAGACGTCAAATTCTCCAAATACCTCCCCCCCCCCTTCGCCCCAAAGTCCTCCGCCCCCATCACAAACGGAAATCCAACCGTCGCCTCATTGTCATTAACATTGGCAAACAACCCAACCTCCCCAACTCCCCCCACAACAGTCGTGGCCAGCACATCCTCCCCTCTGGACAGGTACACCGCCCCGGCAATACATACCATTAGGACAGGGTTGAAGGTTAGGTAGAGGAGGGCGGTGGGGGCGCGGAGGTAGGTTCTTACTATTAGGTACATCATTCCGAAGATTTGTTGCTTGGGGGAGGTTTTGATTGTTACGCCAGAGAGGAGGTCTGAGGCTGCTTCGAGGTCGCGAGTGGGGGGGGAGGGGTCAGAATCTTTATCCTCCTCTTTCTCTTCCTCCTCCTCCTTGCCCTTGCCCTTGCCCTTGTCCTCCATTTTCTTCTTCTCCTCCTCCCCCTTCTTCTGCAGCTCCAAGAAAACTTCCTCCAGCGTCGTCTGGCTAACGGCAACCTGCTCAACCCCCAGCTCCTCCCCCCTGTCGTGGAGCTCCGAAAACATCGCGGGAAACGCTTTCTGCGCCCGCCTCGGAAGCGCGAAGCTGCACTCCGCCCCCACGTCAGTGAGGAGCTTCGCCCTTTGCTTCTCGCCGCCAACGTCGCCGCCGCCAACCTCGCCGCCGCCATCGCCGCCGCCAACGTCGCCGCCAACGTCGCCGCCAACGTCGCCGCCAACGTGCCTCCGAATAACCTCCTCCAGCCCCTCCAGCTGGAACTTAAACTCCCCCCCCCCCGGGGCGGCCGCCTTCACCACGTGGAGATGGAACCCAATCCCGTATAGAGCCTTGAGGTCCTGGGAAGTCCCTTGGGCCTGAATTTTACCACCGGAGACGACTACGACGCCGTCGCCGAGGGACTCGGCTTCTTCCATGCTGCGGGAGTGGACCGGGGGAAGCGGGGGGAGCGGGGGGGGCGAGGGGAGCGAGGGGGTTAGGAAGGAAAGACAATAGAGCGCAACGTGTAACCAGTAGCCATTCATTTTTCGTCTGTTGCCACGGCTTTCGCAAAGGCTTTCGCAAAGCCTTTCGCAAAGCCTTTCGCAAAGCCTTTCCAACGAATGAAATTTCATTGTCTGCTCGCCTCGCCTCGCTTCGCCTCGCTTCGCCTCGCTTCGCCTCGCCTCACCTGTGCGTCGTCAGGACGATCGTCCTCCCAGGCTTTGCGGAGCGAATGAACGCCCAGACGTGGGAGCGGGCGAGGACGTCCATTCCGGTCGTGGGCTCGTCGAGGACGATCACTGTGCCCGGGGGAGGGAGAAGGGGCGAGGGAGGAGGGAGGGGGGGTTGGTAAAAGGTAAAAGCAAAAAGCAAGTTGGGGTCCAGCCACTCCCTCTCCCTCTCCCTCTCCCTCTCCCTCTCCCTCTCACCTTTCGGATCCCCCAAAAGACTAATCGCAACACTCAACCTCCTCTTCTGCCCTCCGCTAAAGCTCCTAACGAGTTCCCCACTTTTACTCAACAGGTCGACACTTTTCAGCGCCTCGTCGACATATCCTTCGCTGCCGCCGTTGGCGCGAGTCGCCCCGAACAGCTCGACGTGCTCCCTCGCGGAAAGGTCGTCGTAGAGGACGTCGTGCTGTGGGCAAACTCCGACGTTCTTCCTGCACCACGCTCCGTTCTCGAGCGCGTCGACGCCGTCAATCGCCACCGAGCCTCCTCCTGCGTCCGGCGCCAGCGAGCCGGTGAGGAGCTTGATGAGGGTGGTTTTCCCGGCGCCGTTGGGGCCCAGAACGGCGGTGATCGAGGAGGAGGGGAAGGAAACTGACAGGTCGTTGACTGCTTTCAGGGCGGTTTTCGCGCCCGAGCCGTCGACTGTTTGGAACGTCTTTACCAAGTTCTTTATAATGACGCCGGAGGAGGTGGAGGAGGAGGAGACAAAGGCAAGGGAGGGGGGCAACCAGTAGGATTTTGAAAGGAAGAAGAGCTTGGAGGATTGGAAGGCTGGGCCGTGGGCTTGGGGCATTATCTGCAAAAGGAAAAGGAAAAGGAAAGTTAACGTATTGCGTTGAGGGGGGGGGGGGGTTAGTTTTGCTTTTAGGGTTAGGAAAACTAAAACGTTTCACTTAAAACTAACCTGCTCAAAATAAAAAGCGAGCAAAAACCAAAAAAAACCAGCGACGGGAAACATATAGACCGCGCTGCAAAAAAATCCCCCCCGAGCGAAAGCGAGGGTTGCGCGCATTTATGTTTAAAAAGAAGCGGCGAGGAGCAGCGAGGCGAAAGGCAAAAGAATTGAGGAGTGGAATAATGTTAGACATTCATTTTGATTTTTCAGAAAAGGGAATGTATAGAAAATGACATAAAAATTTGCCAATGTTCGGTCGGCAGACCAAACTTCTGTTCGCGAAGGCGAGGTTCCTCGGGGCCGAAAACCTCACCTGTTGACAAGATCGTTGTCGGTCCCAAAGCTGAGTTCCGTCCCGATGCTTTCGCTCTCCTGGAGCTCCCAGAAAATGTGGCTGATCCCGACAGGCGGGAAGAGGAAGAAGGCCCTGACGGCACTGTTCGACCAATCCCACTTGTCGATGCATAGGAGCCGGAGGGGGTAGTACGCGAGGGAGAATAGGACCATTAGGAGGGCGCCGGCGACGAACATCTGCATTCCGGTCTTGAAGAATGGCTGGACGGCGCAGATCATGGTTAGGAAGGAGGTCATGTAGAGGAAGAGGGAGAGGGCGATTAGGAGGAAGGACTGGTGGGTAAAGAGGGAGGTGGAGAAGCAGAGGAGGAGGAAGACGGAGATGGGGGCGATTAGGTCCAAGAGTTTGGTAAGGAACCAGCTGTGGGATGGGTTGTGTGTGTGTGAGAAAGGAACTAATTTTTTTGTGCTCGTGTCAACTCACCTCCCCCAATACGCCCCCTGGCTGTACCCCGCAAGATACAACGCCTCCTTAATCCCCCGTTCCTTCTCCTGCCCGAGCTTGGTAAATAAGCTCTGTATAGTCACGAAAAATACGCTCACGGCAAGCTGTGGCCAAGCGAATTTTAAAACGCAGCCGGATCCTTCACAGGTGGGGGTTGAGACGGGGAAGGCTGAGAGGGTTGTTTGGTCGAGGGAGCTGGGGAGGGAGGGGGGGGCTAAGATATTTTTAATGAAGCGAGAGCAAAACGAATTAAGTGAGTCGAAAAAATTGAGTGGAATAGTGTTAGTTTAGTAGTGGATGTAGCCGTTATGTCTGTAGCATTTTTTTCGCTCGCTCACCTCCGGCAACGATCCGCTGAAGGCGGCTGGTCAGGTCTATCAGCCTGTTGTTCCCGAAGTTCATCACCTCGTCAGACGTGGTCAACGCGGGGAAGTAAGTCAATGGGGGGGAGTCGGACAATGTATTCGGCAAGTACCGACCGGACGTCAGCGTCTCGTTGTAGTGTACGGTGAAGGCTGAAGCCTTTTTTTCAGTTTTCTCGGCAGTGACTTCAAACTCAACCGCCGCAAAGTACGTTGCGGGGTTTGCCTCGTAGCTTGCGGTGAACTCCTTGAGACTGTCGAAGGGCATTGCCGCTTCGAGGGCAGATTCCGTTGAGGGGTACCCGCACTGCGCCGAGCGAAGCGAGATTGTGCGCATTATTAATGAGCCAGGGGGGGGGCGAGTGAAGCGAGCCAAACGAATTGGGTGGGTTAATTCAAGTGGTGGATGTAGCCATTTTGAATGCAGCCATTTCGCGAGATCAATCGCTCGGCTATGCTTCGCTCACTCACCTGAACGCCAAGGTTGCCCATGTGGTCCCTGGCCGACTCGTCCCCCTGGGGGAAGTACGCTACCTGGGGAAAAAACGTGCAAGCGCTTGGAACGGCGGTGTTCAGCTCGTCGACGAGGATCTCAAGGTCGGCTAGGGAGAGGCGGTCGTCAGGGAAGACCCACACTATTAGGTTCATCCAGAGGATTACGTAGAGGGGCATTATCAAGTACTCGGCCCAGAGCATTGTCTTGTTCCGGGAGGCGAGGAGGCGGTTTTTCTTTAGAAGCAGTTTGCATTGCTGCCAGGAACTTGGGGAGGTGGTGGGCATCCTGTGTGTGTGTTGAAAATGATATTAAAGATATGGTTGTGAAGTTTAAGCGAAGATTTGGCGAACAATTTCTACATTTTGAATAGCAGAAAAGCCAGGTCAGGTGGAAAATGCGTGCAGGGAGCAACTGACCTGAATTTTAACTTAGTAAGAGTACGTTTAGACAATGATTAAGTGAGCGGCGATAAATAATTTTAAATTTTTGAGGAGCGGAATCGGAATGACTTTAAGCGGAAGAAGAAGAAAATTGAGCGGCGAAAAATTATAAACCAAAACGAATTGATCATCCAGCCAGCAAATGTGGGAGCGCGGACGATTTCGAACAGCTGGGTGTTTAACGTTCCGATGGAAATTATATTGTGGAAAAGTGGGTTTTACACTTCTTCTCACATTCCTTTTGCTCTAGTCGAGTCGCCTCAAGAAATCTAATACCACACTTGTGGGTCCGTCTCCAGCTCCAGGCTCCTGGATGCACCGGTTCAGTAGCAGCATGCCCTCATGCAAAACCCGTAATTCTGCCTCACTCGCCGCCACCCTAGTCGGTGCCTTGCACGTCTTCTTGTGCTTCTTCCAGTGAGCTGATTGGTGTCTCTTTGTACAGTAGAAGGTTTGTTTGCACCGGGCGCACATCAGACTCCCGACAGCGTTGCAGACGCAACGTTTTCGTTGTTTCGGCTTCAGCACAGCCTCCACATCGACCAGCTCAGCCTTGTCGTACTTCATGTGCTTGATGAACGTGCAAGCAGTGTTGTAGGTGCCGAAGATCTCCTCGTCGACGAACTGTCTGGGGAGGTGTTGTCGGAGGAGGGTGGGGAAGGGGGTGGAGGAGATGTATTTGGGGGTGAGGCGGAGGACCTTGACAATCTCTTGGCACGCCTTGAATTGGGGGTGCTCAGCAAGATAACGGGCCGTGTGGCCATCAGGATTTGTAGATTTAAGGGAAAGTGGATTCCGATGGATCATTCGAAGAGCAAGAAACACGAGGGGATCGCTGTATACCTGACTGCGGCAAGCAACCGTTCGAAGAAGTTCAGAATTGTCGTATTTGAGCACTTCACGCTTCAACTCGTCATCGTGCTCATTGATCCACTTATGACAGTCTGCATACGATCGTGATTCGATCCACGAAGCCATCTCAATCCTCCAATGAGCCACTGGTGCGTACAAGCGGTACATCTCCTTCAAACCCAACGAAGCAGCTTCCTCGAGAGTGAGGGAGAGCAAGCCGATGATCTCAGCATAGGCTCCACTCCTACGGGCAATGTCGATGGGAGTTTTGCCTTCATTGTCTCGTGTGGCGAGGGCCTCTGGATTCAAGCAAATTGAATGCACGCCCACAAAGGCAAGAGCATGTGTGTGTGTCTGAGCTTTCGCTGCGAGCCAATGATGTGGCAGTCGTCCATGCTCATCTCTCTCCTTGTACTTTCTCACTAGCAAATCTAAGTCCCGACCTGGGTGAATCATGGCTAGTTCAACTGCCGGCCAATCACGCTTCTTGATCCACTTGTGGTGTTTATTGATTTTTGCCATAAGCTCAGTTGTCACTTTATTGTGCTTGGCAATCTATCAGTTGCAGCTTGGCAATTCTATCAGTTGCAATCGGTTTGTGAAATTGTTGAAATTTTAAACACTTAAGCTGCATAATAGCATAGGTGTTAAGTAAACAGTTCAAAAAACCAAAAAACGAAAAAAGTAATAAAAAATTAAAAATTCAAATGCTCGATGGGGATAGCAGGATCCAGACGAGAACTGGTAGCAAGCACCCTCGAACCTCCTCTCAAACTCATTTTATCTTCTGCCAAAACTCAAACTTCATGAGGTCGAGTTTGTCGACCTGTTTGGCCCATTCTTATAGAAACTTTCTCTCGACCTAAAGTGTAGCAAACTCTTTGATTTGTTTGAATTTGACAAAAACGGCCTTCTGAACCGTAGCGAGATGGCGTAGCGAGATGGAGATGCTCTTGAATGCGTGACTGAATTCATATAGTGACGGAAACTGAGCCACTGCACAAGGAGGAACTTCTTGTTCGGCGAGGTTTCAACAAGATTATACCGCAGCCGAGTTTGAATGCAGCAAGCAAGAATTCATCATGTCTTGGATGTTTGCATCTTACCTCGAATTGTACTGTAGAGCTCATTTGGTAAGCCTTGGCTGGGTCATTCAATTATCGACGATAATAAGGACGGAAAAGTGAATTTCGAGAACTGAAAGTTCTCCTTTGGGTGCACCAAGAAAAGGGATTGGCAGAACCTCGTGTGGACTTAGTGAAAGATTACACGTTGGGCGTGCAATGGGCTAACCCGAAGTGAGGATATCTTGAGCTTGAAGATGATCGTAAAGGATCTTTGGTGATGAAATTGGATTGATCTTTGCCAAAGCTATGGCGGAGTGTTTTGTACGAAAGGTGAGCGATCGAAGCGAGCCACCACATCCACTGGCTACTGGACTAACTTCAACTATTTTTGCTCGCTTGCTGCTCTCGTGCTTCGTAGCTGACTTCAATTTGCTCCAACCAATAATTCAGGCAAAAATTGATAAACTGGTGGTTTTCGCCTTCAAGTTGGTGAACATCGAATCGTCAGAGACTATTCTAGAAGGCAGAGCGAAGGTGAGCGAGCGAAGGTGAGAGAGCGAAGGTGAGCGAGCGAAGCGAGCGAGCCTTGAAGAAGGCGAGCATACGAGCCACTACGAAACTAACATTATTCCTCTCAAATTTTTGGCTCGCTTCACTCGCCTCCCCCCTTTTCCCCTGCTCCATTAAAAATGCGCGCTTGGCTTTCAGCACGTGATTCATGTTGAGTTTTCCAAATTTTTATAGCATTAATTTTTTATTTCAATTACTACTGCACGACGCACCCCTTCTTCTTCTTTGAGGCGGGGGCGGGGGCGGCAGTGACACTCCCCACCACCTCTTCCACCTTGGTCGTCTTGGCGGTCTTTTCCAAAATTTCCACTCCTTCCACCGCAATAACCTTCTCGGTAACCTCCACCCACCCACTCCCCTCTATTCTCTTTTTTTCGTATATGTAAAGTTTTTGCGACTCGTTCCAACTCACATTTATCTCCACCGTGTCCACCAAAACAAATTCTCTACTCCCGTCCAGCCTGCTTGTGTAGTCAATCACAATCCCCCCCTCCACAACCTCTTCCTCCAACTTCTCGTCCAACCTCTTGCACAGTGCTTCGTCCCAGCACATGCTCATCAGCATCATGACCCTACACCTCTTCAAGTCACAGTTTAGCATGTCGTCGTTCACGAATTCCATCAAACCGTCCTCCACCTTGTGCTTCTTCTTTAGTCTCATGGCCTGAAAGTGGAGGAAGGGGAGCAGCTCGTAGTTGAGCGTTCGCACGTTGTCGCTCAAGCTCGCAAAGAAACTAAAGAGACCAATCGAGCTTCCAAATATCGCAAAAACGTTGTCGTTGTCCATGCCCCTTCTGCAACTTGAAAATGCGGCTCCAACGTATTTGCTGTTGGCCAGTTTTTTATAGCTCTGGTAGGGTGTTGTGCCGTAGCTAAAATTGTCCAACGAATAAGGCCGGTCGTCCTCTCGCGTCTGCGCAATGCTGTCCTTCAGCAGCATTTTAACGAAGCTCTTTGTGCTTTCAGTTTGGCGAATGGATTGCACAATCTCAGCCAAAACGCCGAGCTGCGAGATTGCGCTGGGGAGAGGGTTCTCGTATGAATAGGAGGTGTGCGAATTCGGTAGGACAGGACTACAAGAGTACCAGGAAAACACAGTGTGGGAGGCAGGGACCCCCAGTCGGTGCGACTCGTGGATTTTCTGCGCCGAGCAAGCGAGGCGCGTTTTTATAATAAGCACAGAAGAAAGCGAGCGAGCAAGTATGGTTGAGTAGGTTAGCTCAAGTATCTGATGTAGCCATTATCAGCAATTTCGCACGTAGCTTCGCACTCTGTTGTCACAAGGCGAGCGGAGACGGAATGGAACTCACCTTTGCTTCCTCGACCAGTGTGCTTTTCCACTGGGAGCTTTGCAGGACAATGTTGGGGAGATTGGTGAAGTTGGTGACTTCATCTGTCTTTTCTCGAAGCGAAAGTACCGTAGACTCGAGATTTGTCAACGTCTGTTCAATGTTTTTGAGGGTGGTTGTATCGTCCAGAAGATAGTAGTTGGTTATCGAGCGCGCCTTCAGTAGATTGTTGACAAGAGATTCCAATAGTGAAAAGTTGGAAGATTTCTTTTCATCGTTAGGGGAAGCCCCTATGAGGGCTGCATAGTCTTGTAAATCGGATATAATGCTCTTTAAGCGATCATAGGGAGATGAGTCTGTCATCTTGGCACCTCTTGACACCTTGATGTAATTTATTTATTTTTTTTATAAAATTTTTTTTTTATACAACTAGATTGGTTCCTATTAATAGGCCACGTGCTAGGATAAAGAGAAGATAATGAAAGGAACAGAAATACAAGCAAGGTGGAGACAGACGTGGTTGCCAAATCGAGCGACAAGAAAAGATCAAAAAAGCGACGAAGTGTTGCCAATGGGGAAACCAACGACCGTGTTGCGAAAGTGGTCTTC
>BRYC01000297.1:0-24605 GCA_030267985.1 Parmales sp. scaly parma | reverse complement strand
ATCCACCCCCTCAGCTCTGACTAGTCACAACGATGACGTTGCCAAGGAGCTAGCTGAAGACCTCATAGAAAACATCCAAGAAGCGGACATCCGATGTGAAAGTACTGGCATGGCTTGATGTCAACGAGATCATAGCAAAAGTCACAGCAGATAAAGAGCTGCTCAAGGCATTCGTGATTCAACTTTGCAGGTTGCTGGGAAAACCGCTCAAGCTTGCTCGAAACGGGCTTGCCGGGTGGCTTTTGATCTCCCTCGCTTGCACGTTACAATGACATGGTCTCAGATTTGCTGATGCTGAGGTTCTACAAGGACACTGGGGACCACAAGTCGTACATCACGTCTCTGATAATTCTGATGTGGGCGATGAGCGCTCACGTGGTCAACTCGCTGAGCCAGAACAAGCATTCTAGTTTGAAGATTAGGGCGTTGAGGGTTCTTCAGACTCTGTTCCTCCTTAACCCGCTGGTTTACACTTTCGGGAAGTGGAGCGGGAAGGCGAAAGAGGAAGGGGCTACTATGTCTTCGAATCAACTACTCGTATTCACGAAGCTCATCGAAATGTTATTCGAAGCGTTGTCGCAACTTATCCTCCAAGTCGGAGCTTTGATGCGCGCCGACAGCATCTCGCTTCTCCCGGTCGCCTCCATTTGCCTCAGTGTCGTGACTGCGGGGTTCCTGATCTCTGATCTGAGCGTGGGGATTGAGCGTAGCGCTATGACGGACCAAATGAGGGGTCCTCACACGGCAAAATGGTGCGGAATATTGCCTCTGAATTTCGAGTGGGTTTTCTTCCTCGGCCACATGATGCTGGTCTCGGGGTACTTTGCTGCCCACGTGCTCGCACTGACCGTAGAGGGGCTTGTCTTGCCGGGCTACGCGATCCCGGCGTTCATGGTGGGTGAGCTGGGCCTGTTTCTGTTTTGGGGGTGGAAGTATGGGAGGGCGAGGTGGTTTTTAGGTTCTTCAAACAGGTTGGGCTTCTTCGACGTCTTGAGGCCGGAGTGGCTCATCATGAGCTTTGTGCCGATCATGATGTTTGGCGCACCATTTATGCTTGGAGGGAAAACGTTCGCAGGTTGGATTGCGTACAAGCTGTTGCTCACGACGTTTCGTGTTCCAGTTTTGCACCTCGGGGGGTGGGTTGGTCGAGTCGATTAAGCTTTCGTCTGGTAACCTCATGACGCTACAACTAGGCTGCGGTGTGTGCTGTGGTGGGGTTTCTACTGATTGTGAGGTTCCGAAACGATATTTCACAAATGACGACTGCCTTCTGGACCACACTTTCAATACGAAGGATGAGGCGAGGATGCATGACTTCGCAGGATTGCACCCCTACTATAGCGCCGAGTCGAAGGCGAAGGTGCAAGAATGGCTTATCGGGTTGAGGTCGAGTGACGACCTGTTCTTCTCCGGCGCCGTCGTGCCAAATGGCGTGGAAGCCTTCAAAGGCCAGCAATGGTCCACAGTGTTCAGCAGAGTCAAATCCCACTTCACCTACTACAAGGACGACGGCGCGAATAGACTGATCAACGCCCACCTAACAACCTGCTGGGGGAGATCCAAAGCCGGCCAAAAATAACAACCCTCTCCCCCTCTCCCCAACCACCCCCACCAAAAGAACTATCAGAGATTGAGCTGCTGCGCAAACAACTCAAAGACGCGCGCAATGAGATTGAATTCCTGAAAGGGCTGATTCCAAAAATCTAACAAAAATGGAAAAATTCTCTCTGAATAACATCGACGTCTATAATTTGCTATTGCTGCTTAACCCTATGCCTAGTTAAACATCGCTTCAAAATCGCTCGAAATATATACCCCAACCCCCTTCTAGTTAGCCCATTCATACCTCAATCTCAATCTCAATTTCCTTCTGGTGTTTTTTCTTGATCACTTCGTTTTTTTCGAAACCCCAGGTACGAAGCAAACAACCACAAGAAAGTAGTAGCATGCATGCCTGGATCGCAAAAAACAAACCACCGTTTGCGAGGATTCCTTCTCCCCCCCAACCCCCGGCCTTGTACAGAATTACGCCGTAGCTCGGACCCAAGGCTTGGCCTATGTTGAAAACTGTACGCAAAATTCCCAGCGTGCTGCCTCTGGCGTTGGTGCCGAAGACGTCCGCAATGTTCGGCGCGATTACGTTCGCACATGACATTCCGAGCGGAAGGCAAAGGGTTGCAAACATGAACAAAGAAGCAGTGATTAGGTCTGTGTGGTAGGCCGGATCAAACAGGAATCCGACGTGGCTGATGACCGCAGCGACATAGCTCATGACAATGAGGTTGGTTCCCGTCTTGAAGATTTTCATGAGCCGGGCCAAGTTGACCATTATCACAAGGTGAAAGAAGGTCGTGGAGATCAAACAGAGGCTGACCTGATATTCAACGTAGCCGAACTGCTCCATCATGACAATCGAGAAAAGCGTTGTTATGGCTGTAAACTGGCACCCAACCACAAAGTTAGAGAAAGCCAGCGAGAAGAAATACTTGTTTTTGACAATATTCTCGATACCCGCAGTTTTCTGCTTTTTCCAGAGGGAAAGAATGGGTTAGTGGTGAGCGGAGACGGAATGGAATGAAACTTGCTCACCTGCTCCGAATGAGGGCGGGTGGGTTCCAAAGAGAAGAAAGTGTAGACCAGTGCAAACAAAGCAAATGCACCACAGACGCAATTCATCGCAGTGAAGGAACTGTACCCGAGGATCCCGCCAGCGGCAGCACCAGACATAAAACCAATGACAGCAGAGCCGCCAAAATAACCCTGATTCTTCGCTCTCGCCAACTCGTCGTTTCCGGCAGCATCTTGAACCCACGCAATACAGGCTGCAAGGGGGGTGAACAACCCAGCAAATAAGCGAACTACGCACATTGTGGGAACAGTTTTGACAAACCCCGTGAGAGAAAAAAAAATTACGTCGCCTGCCAGAGCAATCATGAGTGTATTCTTTCGTCCAATTCGGTCTGATAAATAACCAACTGCGGCTGAACCGAAAATCACGCCCAAGTACTGGGCAGACAGAACGTATCCAACGCTATCTACTGACCCAGCGAATTCGGTGCAGAAGAACGGAAGGAGTGGAGTCACTAACCCTAACCCAAAGTAATCAACAGCTGAACCAAGAAGTGCAGGTTTGACAGTTGGAGGCGTATCATTCGGTTGTGGGTTAATTACTTTCTTCGGTGAATAGAAGGGGCGGTACATGACAAAATATAGTAGAGAAGGTGCAAAGCATGAAAAATGAAGTAAGTTTTTACTTTCTTGATTTTTGCTTTTCTTGATTTTTTCTTTTTTTTCTTCTTTTCTTAACCCATAACTTTTTCTATAAACACATAAACCGGCAATTAAACACAAGACCATCTTTCCTCTCAAAACCCCACAGGACATGTTGCAGCTAGCACTTTTGATTGTTTATCTTGTATTTTCCTCACCGACGATCGAGTCTTACAAAATTTCTTTGCAGCTGTTCTCCTCCCCTCCTACCCCAAACAACTCCAAGAGGTACCGCAACATCAACCGCTCCTCTCAATCTCAAACAACCCCTCTCCTCCCCAATGCCCTGATACACGGAAAGCTCAATGATGTTCGTCGTGGAGGGTTAAAAACGAAGCAAATGCAAATGCAACCGCATTTGCAACCGACTACATCAACATTCACAACCCCTCCCCACCCAACCTCCCCACCCCCACCCCCATCCCCGCCCCCACCCCCACCCCTCTCAACAACCATAGAGTATAACGCTCTTTATGCCAAGGCCAAGGCTCTGGACGTTGACGGTGACAAGAAGTCCACCCTAGCAGCCCTTCGGCAGCTCCACCAGATAAACCCCAACGACTTCCGGGTGGTTCGCCGAATGTCCAGACTCTACGTTGCCTCCCACAACACCCCGCTCGGGAAGCAAGTTCTAGAAACTGCGCTGAAGACCCCCCTCGGCGGGAGGAACGCGTACTTGTGGCTCGGCCTTGCCTCCATTGAGCAGTCATTGGGCGACTTGCAGAAGGCTCGTTTGTGTTACCGGAAGGCAATCTCTCTCGACCCAGCCCTTCCTAACGTTTACCACGCGTGGTCGAGGCTAGAGTCCAGCGAGGGAAATTTGCAGAGGGCGGCGGTCATCTTGCGGCGCGGTCTCAAGACAGCGGCCAGCCCTAACTCTACCACCCCCAATCACCGCCTTTACCACGCCCTTGGAGACCTTCTCGGCAAGCTCGGGCGGTACGACGAGGCGTCGCGCATGCTCTCCTCCGGGTTCAGCCACGCGCCGGAGTTCCAGAAGTGCTTCCTCCACTCGTCGATGGGCATGAACAACTACATGAAGGGCGACGTGGCTGCAGCTCGAGAATCGTTCGAGAAAGCAATTCGGAGCAACCACAAGCATTCGCAGGCTTGGCTGAGCTTGGCGAGGCTGGAAGAGCTTGAGGGGAATGTGGAGGAGGCAAGGGCCGTGTACAAGAGGGCGAACAAGGCTTACCGGAGCAGCAGCAGAAACAGCAACAACAACAGCAACAACAACAACAACAACAACAACAACAACAACAACAACAACAACAACAACAACAACAACAAACACGCCAACAACAACTTCTCCGGCAACAAGTGGGTGCAGGTGTTTCAATCCTGGGCCCGGTTCGAGCAGCTTACCATGGAAGACGGAGAGGCGGCCGTGGCTATTTATAGCATTGCGACGCTGTTGTTCCCCACCGACACGAGGCTCCTGATCAATTGGGGGAAATTGGAAGCGGACAACAAGCGGGAACTGAAGGCGAGGGAGATTCTGGCCGAAGCAGTCAAGAAGGGGCGAGGGCGAGAAAAGGGGTTGGCGTATAGAGTTGGCGCGGAGCTTGAGATGGATCTGCAACAGTACGAGAGGGCGAGGGCTCTTTACGCGCTGGGCGTTGACAGCCTGCGAAAAATGACCAACACCGACACTTCCGCCAAGGACAGCATCCCGATGACGTTCAAGTTCAAGATCAAGGATGGGCTAGACACTGACCCTGACACCGACGCCTCAACCGTTCCCGTAACGAAGAACCTGGCTCTGGCACAGCTGCTGCACGGCTGGGCTCTGTGCGAGTTCTCGTTGGGCAACGTCCCGCGGGCAAAAAAGCTGTTCGCCTTGGCCCTGAAGAACGTCAAGGGCAGTCTTGCCGACAGGAAGTTCGAGGCAGCCATTTTCCTCTCCATGGCCATATTCGAGAAGGGACAGGGGTCGAAGAGGTGAGCGAGCGAAGCGAGCGGAAATGGCTACAGCCTCCCACCTCCATCCACTACTAGGCTAACCCACTCAATTCGTTTGGCGCCTTCTTCGCTCGGCGCAGGCTCGCTCACCACTACGCGTGCAGGAGCATCGTTGTCCACGGCGAGGGGTCGGGGGGGAACGGGGAGGCGTGGAGGGTCTGGGCTGACGTTCTGGACGAACTCAACAACGGGAAATTGGCGGACGAGTGTAGAATTATTGCGGCAAGGGGGGAGGAGGTGAAGGAGTGGGAAAGTGTGGGAAAGGGGAAGGGGAAGGGGAAGGAAGGCGTAATGTCATATCCACTCGGAAGAACCTTTGTGAAAACAGCCCAAACACTGGAACAAAGATGGGACATTTCATAATCATAGCAAGCTCCACATTTTTACATAATTTAATCTCGCCCCCTCTTCCTCTTCTGACTCTTCTTACTCTTACTATTGACCACGTGGTCCATCTGCTCAACAGCCCCTCTCCTGTTCTTCTTTGTGTAAGCCTTTCCGTCCAAGGGGACGAATGCATACGGTTCAAACTTAGCCCCCTTCTTCTTGACGTCACCTCCGCTCTTCTTGCTCTTGAACTCGACGCCAGGCACGTTTTTCGCCGCCGTCTTCTGCCTCTTCCGCTGCCTCTCGTCGTTCTTCTTCTTCTCTATCTCGTACTTCATCAGGCCTCCTTTCCCATTTCCCTCCTCGTCGTCCTCGCTATCTGCATCAACCACCTTCCCACCGTCATTGCCCACCCCTTTCCCCTTGTCGTTCACCCTCAGCCCATTCTTCATGCTCATGACCGGGTCGTCGATCATCAACTTGCCCCCGTCGTCGAATTCCATCATTTCGTCGTCGTCGTCATCGTCGCTTTCCTCGTCGTAGCCCTTCTTGGCCCCTCCGACGTACCTGACGCTCTTGCTCATCGCGGCGGCGTCAAGCAAGTCCAAGCCGCCGCCTTTTGTTACGAGAATTTCTCCCTCGGCTGTTTTGCTCTCCACCACCTTCGTGGATTTAACCGATTTGGAGCGCTCGGATTTCTCCATTGCCTCGCTCCTTAGTGACTTTCCGCTCTTGGCTGTCATGCGCGTGAAGCCAGTCACGCCCGTGGCGAGCGTCCTGCCACCGTCGCTGTCCTCCTCGTCGGAGTCGAGCATATCGTCGAAGTTGTCATTGTTATTATCGTTGTTGCCGTTGCCGCCATCTCCGTCTTCGGCATTCTCGGCCCTCTTCCTCTGTTGGCGCTCGCTCAGCTTCCTAATGTGGGTCATCAACCTTGCGTCGTCCTCGGGAATGTGCTCGCTGACGATATCAAACCCGTAGGTGCGGACTAACTGTGCCATTATTGAGTGGAGTATTGTTAGTTGATTTGTGATTGAAGCCGAATGAATGTTTGTCAATTAGGGCAAGTCTCACCTTCTTTAGAATGATTTTAATCTTTGCTCGGAATCTGTCCTTGCCGGTGTTCCACTTCATCAGACCTTCGAGTAGCTGGGGGAGAAGGGGCTGGAGCGTCTCCTTGTCCATGGCAGCGACGCAGATCCTGACGAAGCCCACCACACTCTTAATAACCTCCCTGGCGCTCTCCCTGAACAGCATTAAAGTCGTGTTAAGCAAATGCGGCAGCAGATTCTGGGTGGTCTCGCAACTCGAAGCGTGCTGTGCCGAGCGCAGCAAGGCGCATATTTAATGGATCAGGGGGGAGGCGAGCGAGTCAAAAATTGAGAATAATGTTAGTTTAGTAGTGGCTCGTATTCTCGTCTTCCTCAAGGCTCGCTCGCTTCGCTCGCTCACCTCGAACACGACCCTGCTCAACGCTTGAACAGCCGCCGACCGCATGTGAGGGGTGGTAGCTCCGTACGCCGCAACGACAATCTGCGCCGAGCGAAGAAAGTGCGAAGGGGTTAGTAGTGGCTCGTATTCTCGTCTGTATGCTCTCAAGGCTCGCTCGCTTCGCTCGCTCACCTGGTAAAAGTCAGTGATGTCGTTGCGAACTTCCGCCATAACCAGAAGCAGCTGGTAGGCCGATTCTCGCGTTTTTCCGTTGCTGTCCTTCAAGCAGAGCATCACCTCTGCGCCGAGCGAAGCGAGGCGAGGCGCATTTTTAATGAAGCAGAGCGAACCAAGCGAGCCAAACGAATTGAGTGGAATAATGTTAGTTTAGCAGTGGATGTAGCCATAATGTCTGTAGCCATTTCGCGGGATTATTCGCTTGAGTCTTTCTCAAAGCTCGCTCGCTTCGCTCGCTCACCTCCGATAATTTGAGGGATGATTTCCATCTGCTTCTTGTTGTCACTGCTGAACGATGCAACTACGTGGGAAAGGCACTTCAACCTCATGTTGCGAGCTGCACCGAGCGAGCCAAACGAATTGAGTGGATTGATGTTAGTTCAGTAGAGGATGTGGGTGGCTGTAGCCATTTCCGCTCGTTCGTTCGCTCACCTGAGACGTGGCACGTCAGCAAGCTGCCGATAAGGAGGTCGATCAGCTCGGTGAGTTGTTCCTGGTTGTCGGCGCTGCAGACGATGGCGTTGTGCTCATCGCAGAGCAGCAGCAGCACCTTATAAGACCTCTTCTGAACGCCCGTGCCGTGGAGATCGTTTCGGATCAGTGGCTTTATTGCGCGGTAGAGGAGCTTCACGGAGGTCTCGTTCAGGGTCGCAATCAACGATTGCGCGAGCTGAAGGAGGTTGCAAATCTGCGCCATTTTTTATGAAGGACGAGCGAAACGAGGCAAGCCAAACGAATACGAATTGGGTGGGTTAGCTTAGTAGTGGCTCGTATGCTCGTCTTCCAAAAGGCTCCGCTCGCTCACCTTGGAATTGTTGGTGGAGGTGGGGGGGGAGTTGGTGGTGTCGGTTTGGGTTTGGATTTGGGTTGCAGCAAGCAGCTTGGTCATGATTTTCTTGAACAACGTCGACATGAAGGTGGAGGGGGCAATTTTTGCCCAGTAGGAAATTGTTTCGGTGAGGAGGAGGAGAGACGAGGATTGAGATTGGGATTGGGACGACGACGACGACGAAGCCTCGTCGTCCGGGGAGGTTTCCTGAGCGTCGACCATTGAAAAGAGGGCCAGGAGAATCTTTGTGGAGAGGGTGGAGAGAATGGAAATTTCGTCCTCGTCCTCGCGCTCTAGAGCATTCTTGGCCAGCCTCTGGAGGCCGATGCAGATAGTCGGGAGGAGCTGAGGGTAACGCTTGTCGTTTATCGCCTTGGTTAGGATGGGGGAGATGGATTCGAAAGAAGACATGTCTGGTGGGTTGGTGCAGAAGGAAGGAAAAAGAGCCCAAAGGTCAACGACCTTGGCCTTCTCCATTGCGACTTCGTGCGAGGTGAGACTCTTGTTCGCGCTCGCCGCATCGCTCCTCCTCGCCAAGTCCAAGATGTGGTCCTTGAAAAATTTCAGGCTGCTCTGCTTCTCCGCTCCTTCGTTGCGGTTCTTCAGCAGCGGAAGCAGCCAGGCCCTGCTCGCTGGGATTGGACTGGCTCCTTCCTTTCCTCCACTTTCTGTTTCGGTCAGCGGGGCAATGACCAAAAAAGCCTCCAAACCGAGACCGTGAAGAGTTGAGCCCACGGCGTCCTCGATGGCCGACATTATGACCTTGTTGCTGTTGCTCTTGCTGTTGTTTGAGGCCATGGAACTGTGTAAAACCATGAGTTTCTGGAGGGATGATTTGAGCCACTTGCTGTCGATCGATTGGAGGGTGAACATGAAACCAAACACTGGGAGAACCTTGTGGAATTTCTTTTGGAATCTGTTTTGTGTTGTGTTGTGTTGTGTTGTGTGGGGGTTGTGTTGTGTTGTGTGGGGGTTGTGTTGTGTTGTGTGGGGGTTGTGTGGGGGTTGTGTGAAGGGTTAATGGTAATTTTTACAGGCAAGAGCATCGTCCAAAACTCACCTAAAACTCAGCAAACACTCCATGCTCTGCACGCACGATTTAACGCATTCCTCCCCTAGCCCTCCACCACCGCTTCCGCTTCCCAAGGTTGTAATGAGCAGCTTCCTCAACTCACTTGCGCACGCTCCCACCGTCTCGTCGTCCCCGTGGTCGCAGGTCTGGCAAACCACAG
Source organism: Parmales sp. scaly parma (assembly GCA_030267985.1). Classification (NCBI taxonomy): domain Eukaryota; class Bolidophyceae; order Parmales; species Parmales sp. scaly parma. Next base: position 15,317 of record BRYC01000297.1, on the reverse strand, counting down.
ACACAACGGTCGGCAACAATTTCTTGACCATCGCTGTCGTTTCCTGTGTGGATTTGGACAGCAGGTGGGACGTCGTTGCGACGATTAGCCGCGTGTACGTGACGTAACTCTCCACGTCCGTTTTGGGAGCGTAGGTCTTGGAGTTTTTGAGGAGGGATGCCAGCAAGGCGGTTAGGAAGGGGGGGGGAATTGAAGTAAGAGTGGAGGAAGAATCCTGAACCAGCACGAGAAGGGTGGAAAGTGCGGAGGCTGTCAGAATTACGTTCTGGAGAGAAATGAGATGGAGGAGGAGTTCTCCAATTTTGCTAATGCTCTGAGGACTAAAGGAGGTCAACGACTGCCCCAATATGATGTTAGTTTTGTAGGAGTGGTGAGGCAAGCGGCGAGGCAAGCGGAGACTGAACTGAGTGAGACTCACCTGCTGCAAAAAACTGAGCAAATGCAAGGCCTTTGTGGTGTCCGTTGCCGTGGTGCTCTTTAGCACCGTCTGGACGAACTCGCCCACGTGGTCCGCCAGCTGGTAGTTGGGGGAGTGGTGGAGGAGGACGGAGGAGGCGGAAGAATGGGCGTGCTTTCTAACTTTCGGACGACGGTCGTCGAACGAAGTGAGGATCACGTGAAAGAGCTTCAACGTGGACGGCCGAGAAAATGTGTTTTTGGTTGTGGGGAGGGTGGTGAAGTACGTGGAGGCTACCGAAATTATTGTTCGGAGCATTGCATTCGAGTTTGAGTTGGAGTTGGAGTTGGACTTTGAGTTGGAGTTGGAGTTGGAATTGGAATTGGAATTTCCGTCATCAAGCATCGCGACCTTGTAGGCCGAAGTGAGAATCTTGTGGATGTCCTTCTCATGCTTCTGCAGGAGGGAGGTGGAGGTCTCCGGAAGGGAAATTATGAGAAGCTTGAGAAGCTCAAGTCTATACGATTCAGCTGTGGGAGATAAAAGAGTCGTGATCGTGATGGCAAAATACGCAGAGGAGGAAGGGCTCGTGGTGCTGGGATCAGCAGATTGGAGCTGCTCGGTGAGAGCGGACGCAACGGCGCCCATCTTAGCACGGATGGGGTCCTTAGTAGACGAGGCAAACTGGGAATAATTCTGGAAAATTTGGTATGTCGATTGACCCTCGCCGAAGTCGGATGTGAAGCCGACCATTGTTCAGGAGGGGATTGGGTGAATTGAATTGGTGGGTTGAGGGTTTAAACACGATGAAGGTTGTGGACGTGATCCGTATTTTTGGTTTCCTAAAATCAACCACACAAAATAAATAAAATCTCCTCCAAAATCTATTGCAGTGACAGTGACAGCAAGAACGTATTAAATACCACATTCCACCAACAACACCAACAGCATCAACAGAGAATGGTCGTGTATAACTTCAAGAAGATTGCAGCAGTACCAAGTGCTGGTGATTTCATTGATATTGTATTGACTCGAACCCAGCGTAAGACTCCAACCGTCATTCATCCTGGTTACAAAATCTCCCGTATCCGTTCCTTTTACATGAGGAAGGTGAAATTTACCCAGCAGACGATCAATGAGAGGCTTGGGTTGATGCTTCAGGATTTTCCTCGGCTGAATGACATTCACCCCTTCTATGCCGACCTAATGAACATTCTGTACGACCGCGATCACTATAAACTTGCTTTGGGTCAGGTTAATACTGCCAAAGGGTTGATCGACTCTTTGTCTCGTGATTACATTCGTTTGCTCAAGTACGGCGATTCTCTCTACCGTTGCAAGCAGCTGAAGCGTGCTGCTTTGGGGCGAATGATGACAATATTGAAGAGGCAGAAGGCTGCCTTTGCGTACTTGGAGGAGGTTAGGAAGCATCTGAGCAGGTTGCCTGCTTTGGATCCGCACACTAGGAGTTTGCTGGTGACAGGTTTCCCGAATGTTGGGAAGAGCAGTTTTATGAACAAGGTGAGTTTGAGTTTAGGTTGACAAATAGCACAACAGCATTCACCTAACTCAAAAAATTACACAGTTCACCCGAGCCAATGTCGACGTCCAACCCTATGCGTTCACCACCAAGTCTCTGTATGTGGGACACATGGACCACCGCTACTTGCGCTGGCAGGTGATTGACACCCCCGGAATTCTGGACCACCCATTGGAGGAGCGCAACACGATCGAGATGCAGGCCATTACGGCGCTCGCCCATCTCCAGTGTGCCGTGCTGTACTTCATTGACATTAGCGAGAACTGCGGGTATACGATTGATCAGCAGGTGAGCCGGGGGGTGTGAGTGCGGCTTTTGCGAGCGAAGCGAGCGAGCGAGATTTTTGAGGTGTGGAAATTACTTGGGTTGTGGAAGGGGGGAGACAAAAAAACCAAACTATTTTCCCAACTAACCCAACCCAACCCAACCCCAAATTAAATTAAATTACCTCACCTCAACCCCGCCCCCCCCCTAGTGCTCCCTATTTGCTAGCATCAAGCCGTTGTTCGCAAATAAGCAGCTGATTTTGGTTGTGAACAAGATCGATGTTCAGCCCTGGGAGACGCTGGAGGCGGGGAAGAAGAGCATGATCGAGTCGATGGCCGAGACCAGCAACTGCACGATCATGTGCATGAGCAACGTGACCGAGACGAACGTGAGCGAGGTCAAGAACGCGGCTTGCGACAAGCTGCTTGCCGCCAGGGTGGACTCGCGCATCGGCAGCAAGAAGGTCGACGACGTGATGAACAGGCTGCAGGTGTTTCAGCCGAGCGCGAGGGACGGAAGGGTGAGGGAGGCCTTCATTCCGGAGAGCGTGCAGATTGCTAGGGCCAACGGGACGGGTCGGCAAAAGGACGACCACAAGCCGATGAGGAGTAATCACGGTTACGCCGTGACGAAGAACAACGTTGACAACTTTGACGCGGTGCCGGCCGGCTATAAGAAGACCGAGAGGGATTTAATGTGGGAGAACGGCGGCAACGGAGCGTACAGTAATGACTACAGGAAGAGCTACCTGCTCAACAACGACGACTACAAGTTCGACATTATTCCCGAGATTATCGAGGGGAAGGTGAGCCAGCGAGCCTTTTGACAGAATGAAAGAAAGACTTTCGTCAGAATGAAAGAAAGACTTTTGACAGAATGACAGAATGACAGAATGACAGAATGACAGAAAGACAGAATGACAGAATGAATGAAAGACTTTTGACAGAATGAAAGACTAACCCGCTCCATACCCCGCCTCCATACCCAGAACATCGCTGATTTCGTCGACCCCGAGATTGAGGCCAAGCTGGTCGCGCTGGAGGCCGAGGAGGAGCAGCTGGTGGCAGAGGACGACGCCATGAAGCTGGGCCTGGAGGAGGAGAGCGACTTGGACAGCGAGGAGGAGGCCGCCGTACAGGCAATCAGGGAGAAGAAGACAACGATGCGGGAGATATCCAGGGCGAACAGGAGCAGCGCGATACTGCCCAGGACGGTCAGGGGACGGACGAAGGACAAGCACGATAAGGGCGTGTTGAAGAGGTGAGCGGGCGGAGCGGGGGGAGCGGGGGGGGGGTGATGAAGACGGCCACATATATATGATAGATGTCACTATAAACTAAAACTAACACTAACATTATTCTCAATTTTTTTGCTCGCTCGCCTCGCCTCGCCTCGCCTCCCGCCTGCTCCATTTCCATTAAAAACGCGCAACATCTCGCACCTTCTTCGCTCGGCGCAGCATGAAGGACAACCTGGAGGAAATGGGCGTGGACAGCAGCCACATTGACGATTCCAAAAGGGAGTTTGCTCAAAGGGGGAGGAAGAGGACAAGGAGGGGGGAGGAGGAGAAGGGGAATGAAATGGATGACAGCGAGGACGAGAAGGAGAGGGGGGGGGAGGAGGAGAGAATGAGGGGCATGAGCAAGGGGGCGGTGAAGAGGTTTAAAAAGGAAAAGAAGGACAAGGTCAAGAGGGAGGAGAGCCTTGCGAGGAGCCACAGCAAGGGGCCGAAGGAGCCGTCGGAGAGGGGCTTGAAGGACGAAGATATGGCCAAGGTGGCCCAGAAGAAGGACATCCAGGGAAGGTTTGGCTGGGAGGGAGGAAAGGGAGAGGGAGATCATACCAAGAATGTTCACCTGGTCAAGTGGATGAATACAGGGAAAAAGAGGAACGGGACTCACTATTGCAGATAAGGTGTGGGTGGGGTGTGGGTGTGGGTGTGGGTGTGTGGGTGTGTGGGGGGGATGAAATGAAAAATCTGGAATATTTATGCCCTTATTTGCTTATTATGCCTATATTGTTTCCTGAATGTGATGAACTGAACTAAATGTAGAAACTCCATCAGATCAATCAGCAACCCGCCGATACCCTAGTCTCGACGCCAGACTTCTCGTTGATACCTTTTAAGGTCGGGTTCTTGCACAAGTTCTTAATGTCAAAATCGCCAATGTACGAGTCTGAAAAATCCGCCCCTTCAACATTGGCATCAACGAAACCAGTGCCGGTTAAAACGGCATTGTTGAAGGAAGCTTGGGTCAAATCGGAGCCTGTGAAGGAGGCCCTGTCGACGACAGCGTTGGTGAAGTCTGCTCGTGTGAAGTCGGAGTCGTGGAGGTAGCCCTTTGAGAACTGGGCGCCCTTGAAATTGGCGTTAGCCAGCTTGGTCTTGGTGAGGATAACCCCGGAGAGGTCCAAGTCTGGTGCGCTCAAGTTCGTGAGGTCACACTCCCTCAGGTCGAAGAGTGAATCCCTCGCTGCATTGGATTGGCCCATGGCCGAGCCTTTCACGACGCAGCGGGACGGGTTGCTCTGGTCGATGGGGGGGAGCTTGAAGGTTTTTGTTTGCCCATCGGCTAGGGATGGGGGGGTAAATGCTAAGAATATTGAAAGGAAGGTGACACCAAATAATTGTTGTTTTATTACGGGAGGTCTGGGGGGAGCATAAAGGTTGTTTACTACACCCAAGCTGTTGCACGAAAGTATTAGCACGAGGCAGCAAAAAAGACTAAGCATTCAGGTGTCCGGGGATGCGAGATGAAAAAAAAGATTTTTGTTTTTTTTTAATCACTTTATCTCTGCTTAGCTCTATAAATCAAAGCTCCAATCTCTGGCTGCTCTTGCTCTTCGCCCTATTTTCTCCCAAAAATCTAAAATAAACCCCTCAGCCCTCGTCCTCCTCCACCGCAATCTCATTTAACTCTGGAAGGATGCTACTCCTCCTCCTCCTTCTTAATCCCTCGTTGTCCACCTCCACTCGTCCCTCCCCTCTCCCCTCTTTAGCACGTTTTATCAACCCCCTCTCCCCTCCCCTACTTGCTCTGAAGCGGATTAAGGCGAAAACGCTCCTCCGGAAGGCAGCCGATGGGGCTGCCTATGAGCTCAAGTCCTCCTCGTCATCTGTGTCCTCCTCCTCCAAATCCACGTTAGATGATTTGTTGAAAACCAGGGGTAGGGCCAAAAGGACCTTGGAGCGAGTCGTGGCTGTGAGAGAGGGTTTTCGAACCGTTGAGCTGTCTCTGTTGGACCCGGATTCAGAGTCGGATATGGAAACTTATCCTGATTCGGTCAGGTTCACTGTCGGTGCTGACACCGAGGTTCCGTTCTCTGTTCTAGTTATTAGAACCGTGTACAACTCAACAAATCGAATCGAAATTGTCATAAACGAAGACTCCACGGTGAAGAGCAGCTTGGGGTTGAGTTGTCTGTACTTGGTGGATGCTCTCGATGATAACAATGATAGTGATGATCACTATCACGACGGCCTCATGGATATGGCGTTTGAAGTAGTTGAGGAATTGGAGAATAGGGGGTTGTTTGACAACAATAAAGACACAACCAACAACAACACCAACACCAACACCAACACCACCGACTTAATCTTTCGAGGCCATTCTCTCGGCGGTGGTGTCGCAGCACTTGCGACCTGCCTCCTCAGCGGGACCATATCCATAAATTCCAACCCCAAAACGTTCAAGTCCCCGATTCTCAAAAACGTTCGAGCAGTTGTCCTCTCCTGCCCCAAATGTCTGCGTGTGAACCCCAACACCACTTCTCCCCCCCCCCCCGTTCTGAACGTCATCTATGGGGACGATATAATTCCCAGGTTAACGAAATCCTCTCTCGATCGGCTCCGGAAGGACTGCAACATGGGATTTGCGGGGAGCGTTGGGTCGTTCTTCCGAACTGAGCCTGAGGCCGACTCGGCGTCGCATGTTGTCGAGGCGACAAAGAAAGCGACGACAAAAGTGGAATTCTCAATTCCTGGGAAAAGCTACTTTGTGAAGCCGCGAAAGAGCGGCGAGGCTGCCGTGTACAATATCGACACGGGCTCGAGGATCAAGAAGAACCAGCAGAAGCTGTGGTGTTTGAACGATGTCGTGGTGGCGGAGAGTTTGTGGAGGCACCACGATTTAATAGATGGGTATTTGCGGGGTTTTGAGAGGGTTGAAATTGCCGGGATGGATTAAAGGAAATGGATTATGGAGTAGCTAGAAAACAGTTTAAAATAAATTAATTTATTTTCTGATTTCGCAAACCTCGCAGACCAACTCGCAGGTGTTGAAGTTTTCAAACGTGCAAGCTTTGCAAATCCAACCACTACTAAGGCTACTACTGTCGATATCTAAGGGCAAATTTTTGGCCAACTTTTTTGGGGGTCCGAAAAAAGACGAAATTTGCGACTTCTCATTCTCCTTCGGCTTCCGCTTGAGGGTCGTGGTTGAGGTGAAGGTAGAGGATTTTTTTGTTTCTGATGATTTCTCGCTGAAAGATAAAATGGACATGTTCGCTTTCAACAGATCGGCGTACTTGAATGTTTCGAGAGTGGAATTCAGAAATTCCTCCTTGCTATCACCGTAAACCATGTACTTGTAGTAGGTCGCTTGGCCAGCCAGGTCGGTTGTGTCGTTGGGTGTGGGAACGATGTAACGAAAGTTTATGTTCACGCGTGGCATTCGACCCTTCTCCTTCGGAACGCGGTGGTGCCAATGGTCCTGGGTGTCTCCACTCATTACGAGCATGTCGCCATCTTTGCAGTCGAATTTAATTGTTTCCGTCTCTCGATCAATTCCGTCGTCAACCTCTCCTCCTCCACCCGTGACACATGGCCACACGTTGCGCATCCGCCTCATCTCAAAGGTGCCGGTGCCCCCGAAAGACAAACTGGCGATTGTTGGTGTTTTGCCCAGAAACTTACGGCCATCAGTGTGCCAAGCGATATTATCTTTGCCGTCGAAATAGAGACGAACAAGAATCGCATTGAAAGGAGTTTTCAACGTTGTAGAAACTTGTAGCACGAGAGGTTGGAGGAAGGAAGGGATTGGCATGTAAGCCTGAGATTTGTCGGCATTCGATATCCCGCCGTAAAATGTTGTCCAACATGGTGTCACGCACTCGTTGTCGTATCTCTTGGATTTATACTTCACTCGATACCATTCAGTCTTCGCCAGAATGTCTTCGTGGACCGTCGAGAGGGAAGGGAAGGCATCACAAAATTTGTTGTAGATCGAAATGTGAAGATTGGTTTGGTTGTTTTGGATGTCGGTTGTTGGGGTGGAATTTTCCATCGCCGTGCTTGTGCTTGTGCTTGTGCTTGTGCTGGTGATTGTGCTTATGCTTGTCCTTGTGCTGATACTAGTGCTTGTTTTATTATGTGAAATTTTCGTCTGCTTTTAAATTTCCCACCCACCCACACGCGGCTATCCATTATACGCGGCCTATCTATATTTGAATAAAAGAGTAGATTTAGCCACGATAAACCATGTCAAACAAAGCCAAGAAGGCCAAGACTTTTGAGCCCCCCCCCTCTCCACCCCCACTCGCCCCTACGAGTGGAGCCGAGCCAGGGGCAGGACCACTCTACCCTCCAGGTGCGAGATGTTATGCACGAGAGTCGAATGCAATCTACCTTGCCCAGATTCGCAAGGTGGTCCCGCCCTCCGAGACACAACTTGGAGACAATAACTCCCAGGATAACAACAACAACAACAACCAGCCCACCGGTTATCAGTACTTCGTTCACTACCAGGGATGGAACGTTAGGTGGGATAAATGGGTGACAGAGCGCGACCTCCTTCCTGACAATGATGAAACCAAGGAAATAGCAAACCGAGTAAAGGAGCAGAACAAGCTCAACAACTACAACTCAAAGAAGCGAAAGAATGCGAAGGGCGATGACCCCTCCATCCTGGACACTGCCCTTGGCAACAAGTCCGGGTCCAAGAACAGCAACCTCTCCGAGTCCGACATTATCCGCCAGAAGGTGAGCGGGCCATGCACATGCTAATTCGCTCCTCACTAATTCATCATTCATCATTCATCATTCGAATTCGAATTCGCTCGGCAAAGCGGCTCAAGTACCTAAAAGACAATTCCCTCTCCTCATCCTATGATGCACAGCCGGAGGGCGACGGCGACAAGCCCCAGCAGCAACAGCAGCTCAACCTCCTCCTCTCCTTCCCTCTCAAGAAACTTCTGGTTGACGACTGGAGCCAGGTCACTGCCGTGTCGAACCGAATGGTCGCCGAACTTCCTGCCAAAGTCACAGTGAAGGAGGTGTTTAACCGATTCATCGAGTTCAAGAACGGGCAGCAAGCCACCGGTGGTGGCGACGGTGCCAGCAGCAGCAACATCAGCAGCAGTGGCAGCGGTAACGGCGATGCCAAGGGTAAGGAGTGGAGCTATTTGTGCGACTCGCTTATCGTGACGTTCGAAACAGCTCTCCCGGTCATGTTGCTGTACAAGGAGGAGAGACCCCAATACGAAAACGTGGTTAAGAATAATAGTCAGAGCGGGGGTGAGGGCGGAAGTGGAAGTGGAAGTGGAAGTGGAGAAGGCGGCGGAACCAATAAAACAATTGGAACCTCGAGCACCTACGGCCTCCCCCATTTATTACGACTTTTCACGAGGTTGCCTTCGTTGCTGACGACAACCTCGCTCACAGCAGCCGAGTGTAAGAGGCTGAGCAACCACCTGAACGAACTGCTGAAGTTCGTCAACAAGATTTGTCCAGAGGTGGTCACCGAGGGCGGCACGAAATACAGAAAAATTAAGGATAGCGAGAGAACGGCTGGCGAAAAGAAGATTGCGGAGATCAGACGGGAACAAGAGCTGAAGGAGCAGCAGCAGCAGCAGACTGCGGTGGTGGGGGTTGGGGTGGGGGTGGGGGTGGGGGTAGGGATGGAGGTTGAGAAAGAGAAAGAGAAGGAGAGAGAGAAAGATTCGTTTATACTGTCATAGAAGACCTTTTTTCTGAACGTTGGTGGTTTTAAATTATTTTTACACATATATAGCCTAGTAAGGCTATGTGTGTTTGAGATTCGGTCCGTCTATCTGAGCTGCGGCATAAAACAACGCGAGCTGTCGCTGGTACTCGAAATTGAACTGCAGCCGACCGTCACACACCCTCTTCCACAGTTTCCCGATCAAGTCTCTCTCCTCGTCCAAGTATCCCGCAATCGCGAAGGACCACAATATAGTATCAACATCTTGTGCTATTCCGTCTCCAGAAATTGACATATGTACACGGCAAAGTGATGTGTTGAGAAATCGGCGATGAAGAATGCCAAAGAATCTGACTAAAAACCACTTTCCAACCAGTGATACGAACTTAACATTAACTTTTAAGACTTCCTTTTGTTAATCACCCCCACACACAACTCACTCAAACAACCTAGCTCACGAAAGCCGAGCCCCCCCCCCCCCAGGGGAGTCACCCCGACATATATTCGAGGGAAATTTCCAAAAAACTCGATTTTTCCCACCTTTAGAGTTTTTTCATTGTCGCGGTCAGATGTTTTGCTTACATTACGATATATTAATTGACATTTTGAGGTTTTTATACACTTTTGAGTAAAAGAAGGTTCAAGAATTTAGATCAATCATACTAAGCGAATTAGACAAATTTAAAAATGATCTTAAGATTAATTTAAATTCTTGAAACTTCTTTTACTCAAAAGTGTATAAAAACCTCAAAATGTCAATTAATATATCGTAATGTAAGCAAAACATCTGACCGCGACAATGAAAAAACTCTAAAGGTGGGAAAAATCGAGTTTTTTGGAAATTTCCCCCGAATATATTTTTTGCGCTTTGCCGTTACCCTGCTTGCGCGGCCTAAAAAGCGTCATGTCGGTGACCACAGCTGCTTCGCATCGCCTTCCTGCGGTGACCAATCTATTACAGGTCGGAAAGTGGTTTTAATCGGATTTTGTGGCAATCTTCATCGCCGATTTCTCATCAAGTCACCTTGCCGTGCTCCACCGCCTACTCTCAAGCCAAAAAACTGTGACGGCTGGCTTTTACATGCGCCGGGTTTCACTACCAACGAGATGTCAAGAGGGGACGAGGTTGATACAACCCTGACTTCCTTCCAGATTGGCTCGATCATCACCGGTTTCCCAAACGGGCTCAGAAAGGGAAAAAATCCTTCGTAGCACCGCCTGCTCCCCAGTCCCTCCTCCCAACACGGACACACCTTGGTACTGTGAGTCAGGCGCGGGACGGCACCCCCCCTTCCAACAGTGAGAACGATGCGAACCAGCTAATTTCAAAAAATAGCAAAATTTCAATTGTTTCTCATGAAAACGGTGGTTTAATGTTATCTATACGCTGGACCGGGCAACAGGAACCCCACACAACGCTGGTCGGTCCATCCCCAGCCCCAGACCTCTGTATGCACATGTTCAGTAACGCAATGCCCTTGTGGAAAGTGCGGAGCTCGGCCTCAGTCGCCGGCGGACTTGTCGGCGCCTTGCACGTCTTCTTGTGCTTCTTCCACGCAGACTTCTGGCACTCGGCGGAGCAGTAGAGCGTGTTCTTGCACCGTGCGCATGGTTTCGCGCCAAGGGAGCTGCAGACGTCGCACTTGCGAGCCGGCTTGAGAATGGCCTCCACCTCGGTCAATTCAGCCTTGTCGTACTTCAGGAGCTTGATGAACTGGCAGACGGTGTTGTAGGGGCCCGTAGATCTCGTGGTGCTTGGTGGGGAGGGAGTTGAGGAGGAGGGTGGGGAAGGGGGCGCGGGAGACGTGGGTGGGGGTGAGGCGGAGGACCTTGACAATCTCTCTGCACGCATTGAATTGGGTAGACCCAGCAAGCTCGAGCATCGTGTTGTCATCGGGTCTTTTATCGGTAAGGGAAAGTGGGTGCCGATAGATCGTTCGAAGAGCAAGAAACACGAGGGAGTCGGTGTATTTCTGGCCTTCAGTAGCAATCTCTCGAAGAAGTTCAGAATTGTAGAATTTGAGCACTTCACGCACCAACTCGTCATCGTGCTCGTTGATGAACTTGTGGCAGCCTGCATACGATCGTGATTTGATCCACGTAACTATCTCCTTCCTCCAATAAGCCACTGGTGCGTACAAGCGGAGCATCTCCATACCACCCAACGAACAACCTTCCTCGGGAGTGAGGGAGAGCAAGCCGATGATATCAGCACAGGCTCCACTCCTACGGGCAATGTCGAGGGGTGTTTCGCCTTTATTGTCTCGTGTGATGAGGGCCTGTAGATTGAAGACAATCGACTGCACGGCCACCATGGCAAGAGTATGTGTGTGTGTCTGAGCTTTCTCTGCCATCCAATGATGTGGCAGTCGTCCATGCTCATCTCCCTCCTTGTACTTTCTCTCAAGCAAATCTAAGTTACGATCTGGGTGGAGCATGACATCTCGCACCGCGGGCCATCACGCTTCTTGAGCCATTTGTGGTGCTCATTGGAAGGCATAAAGATATGCTCGTGAAATATCTCAAACGAGAATGGAGAGGGGGAGGTTGGCAGTCAGTGACGGGCAAGGGAGGAAATTGGGCTATGGAGTTCTCAAGGGGTGACACAATACTGGGGATGTCAACGATGTCAACGTTTTGGCGCGATGTGCAAACAAGAAACAAATAAGTACAAACCAGTATGCACAGGTGTTGAGATTATAATTGCTTTGCTTTACGCGTGCTTTAGATAGTCACAACTTAATGTTAATCAGCATTGGCATTCCTACAAACATGCGAAAAATCCTGTGTCTCCTTCTGTTCTCCTCAACCTTAACGACCTCCTTCTTCTTCTCAAGACCTGTTATGTCTCACCATAGATCTACTGCCTCGTTTGCGTCTGCCTCTGCCACCCCCCCATCCCCACCCCCCCCGGACCCTCTGGACTACACTAGCTTCACGTCAAAGGATGAATATAACCGGCATGTGGTTTGCCTCTTAAAGAGGAACACAGCCGTTGACTTCAAAGGCGCTTGCGACTGTCTTCTTCACCTCCACAATCTTAACAATCGCGGTGTGGATCTGTGGATAGTTGAAAGGGTTGCCGGCTTCCGCTTGCCCACAATAGACGATGACGATTCGATAGACGACGACAATACGATCGACGACGATGTTGACTATGAATTCTCCGGAGACACCTCCACATCCACATCCACATCCACATCCACATCCACATCCACATCCACATCCACATCCATATCCGCATCCACATCCACATCCACATCCACAACCCAAGCTGATATCGACCTCGTCTTTTCCGTAAAGCAATCACTAATAATGAAAATCTTCAACGACGATGTTCTCAACGACACCCTGAACGTTTTCTCCAGCCAGCGCCTCCAGCCCCCCATCTCCTCCTACGTGTTTAACTCGCTCCTGGCAACCCCCACCTCCTGCTCGGCCACCTACGTTGAAATAATCAAGCAGCTCCAGTTCGAGTTTCGCCGGTTTCGGCTTCCCAAATCTCTCGACAGCGTAGTCCCCCCCTCCCTCCTCACCTACCAGCTCGCAGTGAAGAGTTGCAGCCGAGCCGAAGATGTTGCCTCCGCGATGAAAATTTACGGCATGGCGAAAATCTCCCCCACCAGCCCTCTCAACAACGTGTACGACTCGGAGATAGCGGCGAACGTTGCAGCCGCCTCACTCGCGGAGATTGGCATAACGGCAATCACCGCAGTCCCAGCAGAAGACGCGGCCCGCGAGGCGCTGAAAATGTACTACGATTACATTTTGTTCCGAGGCGATTTCGTTTCCGTTTCCGATTTCGTTTCCGATTCCGATTCCTCCAACACAAAAAACGACGCCCCTAAACGACGCCCCCCAACTCGCAACCTAGTTAGAAGAATGTGCGACGCCCTGGACGCCGTGTGCTGGAGCGATCGACACCGACACCGACACCGACACCTACACACACATAACGAAACAAACGAAACAAAAATAAAAGTTGTCCACAAGGTAAACTCGCTGGTCGAGAGCGGCGCGGAACTGTTCGCGGAGCTCGAGGAAGCCGGGAATAACGGGGCCGACTTCTTCCTGCCCGTGCCCGACGATATCGACCCGAGGTCCAAGCACATCTACCCCAGCGTCAGCTCGTTGTGGCTTGCGGGGGGAGGGGCCAGCGGGCACGTCAACTTGCACGGTTTTACTGTTACCATGGGCAAGTTTGCGATTGTGTACTGCTTGAGGGAGTTTGCGAGGGGGGTCGAGAGCGAAGTTAGCGAGGAGAACCTAGACCTGGACGAGGAGAACGAGGAGGAGATGATCTGGGAGGAGGAGGAGGAGAATGAAAATAGCCTAGAAGCAATAGCGAAGAAGATCTTGGAGATTGAGATGTGGGGAATGAAGGGCCAAGACTTTACCATCATTACCGGAAAGGGAATCCACAATGCGAGGAGAACACCGACGCTGCTGCTGGGAATTTTGGCGTGGCTGCTCGAAGGAGATTTCATAGATGTTGACGAGGGAGAGGGGGTCGATGATATTCGAGTGGACGAGTTGAATTCAGGCCGGCTTATAATAACCAACAGTTGTGTTAGACGTTTAGCGGGAATAGGAGATGACGAGGAAAATGTTTAAAGTAGTGCCGCGAGCGAGCCAGCGGGGGTCTCCCCCGACACAATTCTAAGTATTAATTCCACACCTCAAACAGGTAGTTTCTAGTTTGTAAAATCTAATTCATTTATGCAATCTAAAACCTACTGGCCACTCTGCTTCTTCGGTATCGCCTTAAACGTGCTGAAACTCCCCAAGGGAGATTTCAAATCCCCTTGGCTCAACTTGTCCACATCGACCCCCAAACCGTACAAGGTTTTCACCTCCCTCAGCAGGTCGTACCAAATCCCCAGAGCGGACTCTGCGCCCGGTGGTGGGGCGGGCTGCAGCCAGGGTTTCGACTTTCCCGTGAAGTGGTGGAACGTGTTGTACGGGACCGTGTTGCTCACGGTTGCGAGCTTTCCGACTTTTTCAGGAATTGGTGCGAACCTCGTGCCAAATACATCGTCCAGCTTCTTTGTTGTGATTGTTGCTGTGCCGGAAAACTCCACGACCCGGTCCTTGTAAACGATCGCAAGGTCGTGCAAAACGAACCTGAAAAAGTAGTACAAAAACCCCTGATCGGCGTGCCCACCGTTGAAGCTCCAGTCCTCCCCTCCAACCCTGTAGTTGTGGTTGAACCACTTGTTCGTGGGCGTACCCCAGCCGTTCTCGGGGTCCCAGGCACCGTTTGCCTCCTGGTCGGTGATGAGTTTCTTCATGGTAGCAAAGTGGTTGGCGTCGGGTTTTGCTACAACGAAGCCTGCGCCGAGCGATGAAGGTGCGAGATTTTGCGACATTAATTTTTAATGGAGCAGGGGGGAGGCGAGCGAGCCAAAAAATTGAGAACATGTTAGTTAGGTTAGGTTTGGCTAGTAGATATTTCTCGTCTTCATCAAAGGCTCGCTCGCTCACCTGCGTGCACGGGGGACACCTTCCACGCTACTGCGAGGTTGGGACGGGTTGGGAGGGTCGCGAAGGGGGAAAGGTCGGTGAGCGGCAGCACGTCGCCGTCCAGGAAAATTACCTTGCTGTAGTCGGTCATTTCCCAGCAGTAAAACTTGGCCATCGTTGCCGTGTAGAACGAAGGAGCGCCGAAGAAGGGTTTAACTATTTTTATTTTGATATTAGCTGCAGCGAGCATATCGAGCTCATCCTGCGGGAGGTCGGTGTTGGCGTTCGAATCGAACATTATCAACACCACAAAATCGAAGTCGACAGGAGGGGGGGCCGATCTCCGGAGGGCCAGTGAAGAAACGAGGGCGTTGTACAGGTAACCTCTGTACGAACCCGAAGAAGAAACGCCAGCGATTAGCATGGCGTAGGCGAACTTCGTATTGAGTGGGGCCACCTGGGGGGGGGCTGGCATGATGGGGGAAAAGGTTGAGGTGGCTCGAGTAGAAGGAAACTCAAACAAACAAACGAGTGACACCCATAGGGACACCGTTATAGCTGTGGTTAGGTACAGAAATGTTTTCGCTCTCATTTTTATATATGCAGTTATAAATACTAATTTACATAAAATTAATTTCAAGAAAAGGTCGGAGCATAATAAAGACACGTGGGTTCTTTTCATCGACCTTGTGAAGGCCTTCGACACTGT
>BRYC01000296.1:0-11427 GCA_030267985.1 Parmales sp. scaly parma | reverse complement strand
GGGGGTAATATTGAGTATGGAGTGAGTAATTAGTATCCAAACATTTTCAAATGCTCACTCACCCTCTCAATGCTCGGGCTCAGTACAGTAACGACTCCAATCAGTCCCAAGTCTATCGCTTCGTCCTCGTCCAAGCTACTCAGCAACAAGAAGGCGAACTCGTCGTCCAAATCTCTTCCGGGATCAGACACGATGATGACCTTCAACCCCCCATCGTTGTTGCGCGATTTCCCTCCCTCCCTTAATTCCTCGATTTCTAGCTTATTCAGGGTCCTCCCATCAAGATTGTCCCCCAGGTCCGCCCCGCTCTTGTTCTTGTTCTTGTTCTTCTGTTCAATCCTCTTCTCGATGATTTTTAGGTTTTGGTTGATTTCGTTCTCAACAATTTGGTTGTTGCCACTCTTCTTGTGGATCTCCAGCGCCCTTAAGAAGAGCTCCTGCGCTTTTTCGTACTTGTTTCGCATCACCAGCAGCTTGCTGTACGCGATCAAGTTGGGGATCAAGTTGGGGTGGTCCGGCTTGAAGAAATCCTCGCAAATGCGGATGCACCTCTGCGCAATGTTTGTTAGCTAGAGCTATCTTAGGACAGTGTGTGTGTCGTATCAGAGTTGGTTTTCTCACCTGAAAGTGCAGCTCGGCTTCGTGCAACCTGCCAAGCTTGCTGTGCACCGCCGCCAGGTTGCCCAAAACGTGCGCAACGGCAGGGTGTGACTTCCCAAAGACCGACTCTCGAATGTTCAAGGCTCGCATTAAGCAGGGGAGCGCCGGTTTTGCCTTGTCGGTGTACTGTAGTGTTTCCCCAACGTAGTTCAAGGACTCGCTCAGCAGCGGGTGAGCCGGGTTCAAGCACTTCTCCCTGAGCTGCAGCGCCTGCTCGTGCATGACGGACGCTTTTTCGTAATTTTTCGTCGCCGAGTAGCAACACCCGATGAATGTTTGGCTTTCGGAAATTGCAACCTTGTCTTGCGAGGAGCTGGACAGGCGGATCGTTAGGGCTTTTTGGTGCAGCTC
The DNA here is from genome assembly GCA_030267985.1 of Parmales sp. scaly parma. Taxonomy (NCBI): domain Eukaryota; class Bolidophyceae; order Parmales; species Parmales sp. scaly parma. The sequence goes on along the minus strand of BRYC01000296.1, from coordinate 10,416 downwards.
GAGGGACTCGTCAACAAGCCCCTGCTTCCTCAGAAGCTCGGCGTACAGAGTTAAAGTTTGAGCCAGACCGGGGTCCTCACTCGCGTAGTTGGCATAAGCAATATCCAGGGCTTCCTTGTAGTAAGGCAGCGCCTCGTTGTAGAATCCTCTCTCCTTGTTCAGCACACCGAGAGCACTAAGGACGAACAGCCTCTCCTCCCAATCTTTGGGCTGCGCCGAGCAAAATGAAGCGAGGCGCATTTTTAACGAAGCAAAAGAGCAGCGAGCGCGCAAAATTTGTTTGAGTGGATAGTAGTTCAGTAGTGAATGTAGCCATGTATAGCAATTTCGCACGGAGCTTCGCTCTCTGTTTGCCACCAAGCTCGCTCGCTTTACTCGCTCACCTTCAGCTCGATCTCCAAGCATTTCACCAGCAGCGGGTTGGCCTCATCGTACCGTGCGAGCTGCGCCGAGCGAAGCGATGCGCATTTTTAACGGAGCAGGGGGGGAGGCGAGCGAGCCAAAGAATTGATAGTAATGTTAGTTTAGTCGTGTGGCTCGTATTCTCGTCTTCATCAAGGTTCGCTCGCTTCGCTCGCTCACCTTGCGCAAAACTCCCGCCAAGTTCCTTTGCAAAACGCTCAGCGTCACCCCAGCGTGATTACTAACGCCTTCGATGACAATCGCCTCGTTAGCAACGTTGCTGCCCCTCTTGCCCTTCTTCTCGCTCGTTATTATGCGGATCGCACTCATGTACTGCGACACGGCGCTCTGGAAGTTGTACGTCTCGAGGCTCGACTTTGCGGCCGCCTCCCACGCCTTGATTGCCTGTTCCTCCATGTCCGCCTCTTCGTAGTGATGGGCCAATTGGCCGAACTCGCACTTACCCCTTGCTTTCAAACCGTTGGCAATGCGCCGGTGAATGACGAACCTCTGGCGGTCCATGAGCAGTTCGTTGGCGCAGCTCAGAACAACATGCTGGCAAAACTGGTAGCTATTGATCGAATTCTTCTTGATGAAGCCCGCCTGGATCAACCAGTTGGCCGCGTCGGCAGTAATCGGTGTATCCTCACTACTACACACTTCTCCTACCAAGTCGATGGGAAACTTGTATCCGACGCAGCTCGCAACCTTCAAGAATTCCAAAAGTTCCGGATCTAACGTGTCCAGGCGAGACAAAATTGCCCCCTTGACGCTCTCTGGGAACTTCATGTCGATGCCCTCTTGGAAGATGAGGTTGTGTTCATCGTCATAGGTGATGACTTTATTGTCGATGGCCCAGGCCAAAATTTGTTTGGCGTGAAGGGGATTTCCTTGACACTTTTCGCACACGATTTTTAAGAGAGTTTTCGGCACGAAATCCTGAAATGTAATGTATGAAGTGTGCTCGTTAGATTGGAGATTGGTGTGTGCCTCTTTCTCTCTCCTCTCACGACGATCAGATCACACAACTCACCTTCTTTTTCTTCTCATCAACGGCGAGGGCAATTTCGATGATTTTTTTAATGGCCGGGTCGTCGAGTTTGTCAAGATTTATGGAGAGCAAGTGCTTCTTGTTCTGATTTTTGTTGCCGATGATCCACGCAATGTCCTCGTCATCCTTGTCGTCGTCCGAAATTACACGAGTCACGATGACGAATAGGTGCTTGAGGGCTGGTTCTGCGCCGAGCGAAGCGGGTAAGATTAGTAGTGGATGTTTGCCGTATGTAGCCATTTCGCGGGATTCATCGCTCAAGTCTTCATCAAGGCTCGCTCGCTCACCTGCGGTGTTGGCCAAAAGCTCTTCGGTTCCACTCAACGCAGCATCGGCCTCGATGTTCCGGGAGAAGTGGCGGAGCAGATTCCAGCTCTGCAGGTCCATCCACTGGGCGTCGTCGATTACAATGACGCAAGACGGCGCGAGGCAAAACAAGTGGTTCACGATCCGGTGGAGTTTGTCTACTAGCTGCTGCTTGGTTAGGCCAAGCCCCTTGAGCTTACTTAAAGGGCAGAGCTCCTGCACAATGACGGTGAGGATATACCCGTCGGTCGCTTCCTGGAACAGGTTTAGGGATTTTAATTTGGAAGACTCAATATCGATCTCGGATACCGATGCGACGTTTGCAAGCTGGCAAAGCAGCTGAGAAATGACGTCGCGAAAGGCAAAGTACGAAACTTCGCTTTCAAGTTCTGAAGCCGCAGTGAATATTGTGGGAAGATTGTAGGCATCTGACTTTGCAATTTTGCAAATCTGGCCCGAAAGGAGTGTTTTCCCGGTCCCAGCGTGCCCCTGTACGACAACAATGCCCCCCTCTGGCTTGTTCTGGGCTGCGAGGCGCTTGAGCATTGACTCGGCATTCGCCACTGTGGCAATAAAAAAGTTAGTAATATGTGCGTGGCAGAAGTGACGAGACGAAAAACAATCCCCTCACCTTCCTCCTCGCGGCCTGTCGAGTATTCGGCGCCCGTCAGATCGTTCGTTTTTGTTGTTGAGGTGATGTCGTAGGGGGCGTAGGCGGAAATGAACCCTTCCTTGCCCTTGACTTGGAACTTGAGCCGAGGTTCGTAAGAAGTAACAAGCGAGGTTGCCTTGTACACCTTTTTGGACACCAGAATGGTTCCTGGGTTCGCCTTGGACATTAGTCGCGCGGCCATGTTGACCTCGCTGCCCATTACAATATAGTCAGACCGAGTTGCCGGACCGCAAATACCGCAGAACACCTCGCCAGTGGAAACTCCAATCTGCGTTTGTGTGAGGTGGTGCTCCATCTTGAGAGTCTCCTGGATGGATAATGCAGCCGAGACTGCCGCGAGCTCATCGTGTTCTCCTCGCTGTAGTGCGCCGAAGAGTGCAATGAACGTGCACCCCTTGTCTTCGAATAAGAAGTCGCGGCCTGAATTATGTTATGTTTGTTTTATGTTATGTAAGAATATATTACGAAATCTCCGAACCCAAAACAACAACAACAGCACTCACATGCACCCTTGTACTTCACAATGCAACTCGTCAACGCCTTGAAAATCTCATTAAAGTCTTGCAGGTTCTCGTCGGTGAACAGCTCCTGACTCTTCGCCCTTTTCTCAATGTCTGGCAAAGATATGAACATGACGGTCACCTTTCGAATGTCGTTCGACAGATGAAGCATGCCAGCAGCGGCCTTTGTGCTCTGGACGCGGTGGTGAGTCAAGGTGGAACAGTAGCTGATGCCGTAGATGGGCACCCGAATCTTTGGGATTTTAAAAGTGGGGCGGTTGAATTTGGCCTCAATAATTGTGGCGGAGGTGAGAATCTCCGCATCCTCGCCGAACATAACTTGTCCCTTGGTGCTCTTGTCGAGCAGTAGCCCAGCACGTTCAAGACCGTAGCCGGCGATTAGATAGCTAGCGGAACCTGACTCCTCCAGCTCGTCGCCAAGCTGAATGAGCTTAATCTCTCCAGCGAACAAACCCCCATGCATTGTGTTCATCTCGCTAGATTCGAGCTGCGCGCGGCGCCGAGCGAAGAAGGAGCGAAAACGAATTGAGTGGGTTGGTTTAGTAGTGGCTCGTATTCTCGTCCTCATTCAAGGCTCGCTCGCTCACTCACCTGCTTCAGCAGCTCAACTGCGCACTGCTTCGCATCGAACATGGCCTGCTCTTCTACGAGTTCGGGAGGGTCCTTGGCCAGATTGTCCCTCTCTTTTTGCAGCGTCGTCTCCCTGCTCTCTACCGATGCGTGGCCGCTGAAGAGGCAAATTAGGGCGTCGCCCGCAAACTTTATCACGTCTCCAGCAAAATCGTACACAAAGGTCGTAATCATTGAGAGAATCTCGTCGATCGACTCGGCCAGCAACGCGCTGCCCTCTCGCTCCCCGTAACTCTTCTTCAACTCTTCGCCCAGCGCCGTGAAACCGGAAATGTCCAAAATCATCACGGCACCCCTAACATTTACCAAATTCGGAAGAACCGCATTGTCACTGCCTCCAAAAGCAAGCTCCTTCCTCAACGTTACTGGCAGGTACGGAACGTAAACGTCCGAGAGAACCATGCCATCGTTGCTGACGAGGTTTTTCGGGTTGATATTCCTTCGCGAAGTAGCGGTTGTGGTTGAGTAGGAGGGGGAACTCTCCGGATTGTGGAAACTTGCGATGGTTAAGATCGATGCGGACCGGACAGTCCGGCCACCAGAGGTAGGGGACGAGAAACTGGTAGAATCTATGTTGTTGTTGTCAGAGTCAGAGTCGTGCACAGTTGCTGCTGTTGCTGCTGCTGCCGAGTCGGATATGGAGTTGGAGTTGGAGTTGGAGTTGGAGTTGGAATTGGAGATTGATTCTGATTCGGTAGCTTGTGAGTTTGGGGACTGAACTGTTTCCCCAGAAGTTGGGGTTATCTTTTGGTCTTGCCGAAAGAAACCCATTGGTTGAATGGCTTCACAGCGTAAAAGGAGATTATATTTTTTGGGATTTGAGATTGTTTGCAAAACCACTGCTCACGCTGTAGGACAAGCGATATATATTATATTGACGTGCCACACAGGACCAAGAATCACACCAATCACAATAAAAAATGAAATTGCTGGCACTTTTGACTTTAACATGGGCCACGTTTACAGTATTTGTCTATAGCATTCGAGCCCGAATCTGGCCGGATCAATATGACCCCAATAACTCTTTTTTGCCCTCTTGTGCTTCGATAATAGACTCATACTTCACACGCCTAAATGTCTCCATGCCACAAATGGAAGCCCAACCTGGAGGCTTATCCAACTCATCATTTGATCACGCTTCAACCCAATCAAAAGTCGAGAAGCTCCTGCATGATATAACAAATCTCCAGACAGACTTGTTAGATCACTACATTCTTCGACAGTCTTTAATGGATCGCAGCAGAAAACTTCACGATTTTTTATTAGTCAGCTCTCCAAGCTGTTCGGTGCCAGAACCAGAAGAAGTAGAAATTGTTGTTGATGGAACATCGCCTCTCTCGCCCGCACCCGCACCCTCACCCCGACCCCAATCCCAACCCCAAAAAAATAATTTCGTCACGAAAGAGGAATTCACCACATCAATTCAATCCCTCCTCCTCCCTCATGCAGCCTCTCTGTCCACCGAGTCCACCTTACTAATTCAACAAACTTTGCTCTCCTTGGTAGACGACGAAATTTCGAGGAGAGCTCTCCGACCTTCCCTCCCCCTCCTCCAACAAATAAACCCACACGACACATCCTGTGCAACAGTCCAAACAACCCTTGCCGAGATTGATCGAAAGGTTCACGAGAAGTTGTTCGACACAATGTCGGTGGCAAACACCAACACCACCTACGTCGACATCTCGAAAAAATCTCAAGTTGTCCTATCAAAAACGTCCAAGACCTTCACCCCAAAGAAGCATAAAATCTTCAGCAGCGACTTTTTGCACGAAATTTTGCAAATGAGGACGGAAATTGGGCCGCCGGATGAGGTTCTAAAGCCAAGCCTAGCGCAGGGTAGATGTTGGGCTATGGACGGACATGACGGCCACGTTGTGATTGAATTACCGAAAGCGACAACCGTTTCTGCCATTTCCCTAAATCACGTGTTCGTCAAAGGTCATAATTCTGCGCCCAGGGCCTTTCGCGTGTTCGGATTTGAGGAGGATTTTTCAAAAACTGAAACTGGAGTATTGTTGGGAAGTTTCGAGTATGAAAATGTAGAAGAAGGCGATGATGAAATCGGGGATGGGGATGAAGGCAACGATGAAATTGTCGGAAGCTTGCAAACTTTCCACTTGGATTTGGATGCGCAGGAGAAGGAAATTCGTTTTTTGAAGTTGAAGGTTGAAAGTAATTTTGGGAATGAGGATTATACCTGCATTTATCGGTTGCACATTTGGGAAGATTTAAAAATTTAACAACTGAAGAAGTAGAGAATTTTTTCTGATCAAAAGAAACCTCCAGCACTAGCCTCGTCAACATCATCCTCATCTACATCTCCAAATCCAAGCTTCTCGTCTCCCTCGTCATCATCATCATCATCAAGACCAAGATCCTGGATACTGACACCTGCCCCCCCCTCGTCCTCCTCGCCAAACTTCACCAGCCCGAGCCCAGCCACCTCGCCGGAATCAACAGCGTCGGACACGATCACGTTGTCTCCGTTATCATCCTCCTCCTCCTCCTCCTCCTCCTCCTCCCCTTCTTCTTCTCCCCCCTCCTCATCGATGACCACCACCCCCCTACCCCCCAAAGCTTGTGCCCTGCTACCTCTCGCCCCCCTCGTAGACCTTTGCCCCTTCCTGATAAACTCGTTCTCCTCCTCTGACAGCCATCTCCCCTCTGCGTCTATGACCTCCTCCATGGGCAGCCTGCTTTCCATGGGTGAGCCCCAAACGTGATAGTAGGGTAAATCCATTAAATGGGGAAAGGCTATGTTGCCGGGCGCGGAACCCATCTCCTCGTAGGAGACAGACTCGTCGTCGTAGGCGGGGTCCAGCTCTGCTGCTTCGACTCCAACAAGGTCCTCGTAGGGGGCGTTGTCCCGAACCATCGAGGGGCGCATAGTCCCGGGGTAATAAGGGGAGGGTTCATAGCCCTCCGGCATGGGGTCGGCGCAGTCCTTGGCGGACGCGTAGCCCCATTCCTCGGGGGGGATCTGGTTGAGTTTTGTGTGTGTGTTTGGGAACCTGGTTGTGTGTGCATTTGGGGGTGATCGGTTGAAGGTGAAACTAGAGCAAATTGAAAATCTGATAACGAGACAAAATGAGAGGCGGGACAGCATAAAAAAAGGTTGTTTTGTTTTGCTTAGTGGGGAGTAAGAGAGTATGAGAATCTATAGGCCTGGAGTTGATTTGAGTGAGTTGTTCAAATTATGGGTTGATCTTTCAAAGCAACAATCTTTGTTTGATCGCCATTCCAGCACACCAACACTCTTTTTACCTAATTTTTCTGCCTTGCCCCAGCAACTCGCAACTCACCTCTCCCCCTCTCCCCCTCTCCCCATACTCGTTTGAGATCTTTTCACGAGATCCTTATGCCTTCCAATGAGCACCACAAGTGGCTCAAGAAGCGTGATTGGCCCGCGGTGCAAGGAGTTTTACTTGACCCAGATAGCGACTTAGATTTGCTCATGAGAAAGTACAAGGAGAGAGATGAGCATGGACGACTGCCACATCATTGGCTCGCAGCGAAAGCTCAGACACACACACATACTCTTGCCGAAGTGGGCGTGGAGTCGATTAGGTTGAATCCAGAGGCCCTCGCCACACGAGACAATAAAGGCGAAACCCCCATCGACATTGCCAGTAGGAGTGGAGCCTGTGATGCCATTATTGGCTTGCTCTCCCTCACTCAAGAAGGAGAGCCTAAAAGACCTTCTAGCACCTCCGACTGCTCCGACAGTAGTCAAGAGTTAAGTAATTTCGACGTTGTATCGGATGAAAGGCACGTTGAAAGTGACTTCCTCGATGATGAAGTTCCAACTTCGCATCTTAGTGCAAATATTCTCCACGTCCATGCAAAGTTATCAGAACCTCCAGGCCCTGGAAGAGGCGACCCAGATCCTACTAGAACACCCCCTCCTCGAGAAGTGCTGGATGCCGACATGCTCGTGGCTAGTTGGGACGGAGTTTGTTGTGTTTTACAATGAAACTGCTGTTCAGTTGCTGCCCTCAGCTCTCGAATCAAGAAAATAATTCAAACTTTAATTTTAAATAAAATACTTCCCGACTACTTCCCAACTCAGCTTAGTCTGAGCCAAAAACTCTCACGACCAGCAGTATATCTACAACGATTAGCACGCAAATTCCCGAAACGAAGAATTTGAACGCAGACATATTCTTCTTTCCGATGGCCGTTCCGGTCCAGGGGCACACGTGGTCGAATTCTTCAACTATGCACCCGCACTCGCTGTCGTAAACTGCCCCCATGGGGCGGTAGGTTTGCGCTTGGTCGTTCCAAATCCAATTTTGGAGGGGTGGTTCGGTATATCGATATAATATTCCTGCACCGAGCGAAGCGAAGCGAAGCGAGGCGCAATTTTAATGAACCAAAGAGCAAAACGAGTGAGTCAAAAGAATTGGTTGGGTTAGCTTAGTGTGTAGCCATTTCGAGCACTTCATCGCTCAAGTCTTCCACAAGGCTCGCTCGCTCACCTGGATCGCGGCAGCCCGTGAAAAACAAAGCACAGCAAACTGCGCCAGTCAAAAACAACCACATCACGATGACCAGCGTTGAGTTGTTTCGGCTGATTTTCAGAAGGACGAATACGCTGACTCCGATAATTAGCGGGAAAGTGATGAAGACCAGCACAGGCCAAAACGGTCCGACCACCCAGAGCAGCTTTCGCTCACCCGAATGCGGGTCGGACTTTTCCTTCAGCACGGCCATATTGCCAACCTTACCAGCATTGAGAGCTGAACAAACAACGGCGGAGAGGGATGTGCACCCACAGTCGTGCTCCATCTCGTCGTCGCAGCATTCGCAATCTATGCAGCTTGACCAGGAAGAGGAAGAAGTGCTTACGGGATTGCCCTGCTCAGGGTGAGGAGGAGAAGCTTTGCTGCACACATTCAGACAAGTAGACTTATTCTTTTCAGCCTGCCACGACTGCTCCGTATCGCCCACGGCAAAGTCAGAGTTTTTCCAGTCGTCAACGGCGGAGCTTGAGGAGGTTGCTGTTGTATTTGTATTTTTGCTTGTGGGGTCAACTGAAGGAGGTGCAGTGTAGAGATTGGCCTCAATATCCTCTATGGACTCCTCAGAGGATGTGGGGGAATGTTCATTGCTATTGGTGGTTGGACTTGCTCGCTTCTCGAGCTTGTTGCTATAATCTTTCATCGTTGGCTGAAATGGGTGGGAAATGATTGTTGCTAGGCAATTTTAAACTTGGGTGTTTATAATAGACAATGTATGAAGAATGAGTTGAATGTCCTCAAGGTGGCAAATCTCTCCGTGCCTCTGTGACATGGATTTTTTTTCATTTTAAAATCTCACAGACGTGCAGCAGGTTACCTTATTCACTTCAATAAGAAGCATAGTCTTTACTCTATTCTCCCCACTAGCCCAGAATACACCTAGGCCCTCATCCCACCTCCCCCTTGTCCAATATCAATTAGGTCTATAAAAATGGATGAACAGCTCCTCCAAGGGCATAATGATAGGGTGCGTTGCGTTGCGTGGCGTTGTGGAGTAACGGTCGTGTGGCATCGGGTAGTGATGGAGGGTCAATAATCATCCACTCGACCAGCTCCAACAAGGTAGAATATCGAGCTGACAATGTTTTTGCTGAAGGTGTCGAAGAACTTTGCTATCTTCCGAATTGCTCGGGACTTGTGGCTTGTGGGTGGGATGATGAGGGTGCCAACTTGAAGGTATTTAGCCCTTCCCTCGAGTTGGTTCAGACCTTGGTGGGACACGTTGGTGGTGTTTCTTGCGTCACCGTCTCTCCATCAAGCTCCCACTTTGCTTCTGGTGGTTATAGGAAGGTGATGATTTGGTCGGAGCCGGGGGAGGGTGGCGAGTGGGCGAGAGTGCAAGTGCTGGAGGATCACACGAGTTCTATTTATTCAGTGTGCTTCTCCCCCGACGGCAAGCAGCTGGCTACTGGTAGTAACGACAAGCTCATCAACCTCTACAGCTTCAACGAGGGAAATGCCATCTTAGCGCACACGTTGGAGGGCCACACCAGCTACGTCCTTTCCCTCTCGTTCTCTCCCGACTGCAAACTCCTTTGCTCGGGAAGTGGCGATGAATCCATCAAATTTTGGAACCCTGCCGATGGAAGCTTGGTGAAGAGCATCGACGAGGCTCACACCTCTAGATCCGTCATGAGCGTCTCATACTCCCCCAACGGGCGTATTCTTGTGAGTGCTGGTTACGACAAAACGATGAAGATCTGGGATGCTGAGACTTTCGAGCTCAAGCACACGTTCGAGCAGGAATACAAAACCAACAAGCTCACCATCTCGGCCGATTCCAACTTCATTGCTTCGGCTAACAACGACAACACAGTTAGAATCACCCCCTGCCGAGAGTACCACCTCACAGCCCTCACCCCCATCCTCAACCTCATTCTCCACATCGTCTACAAGCGAGACTTTGTGACCTTCCCAAAACACACCCGGCGGACTCCAACCCACGCCCACACAATTAGACTTCTCGGAGAGTGCGTGTTCAACGGCGGCTACGACGTAACCTCCGTGATCCTCTCTTTCCTCTCTCCCGCCCATCTCTCCGTCCAGATCACCCCCACGCGTTGGTCGCCGAAGAAAATTTTTTAAAGTTATCTGTAGCAAAACTCTCAAATTTATCTTTAATAGGAATGGCGTCATCCGAAAGAAGCTCGCCAAGATGCGCCACCTAAACCTAGCAAAGGCAATCTCGCCCGCCTACTTGGACACTTTGATGCCGACGATAATTTCCCTCTTCGACCCCCAGCAAGTCCGGTACAACGGTGGAGTCGCAAACGTCAAGGACTGGAAGATATCCTGCTACCTGGAGGTGAT